>CAEGAF010094223.1:0-10207 GCA_903067075.1 Micropoecilia bifurca | reverse complement strand
AGCTGCGCTAAGAAGCTAACAGAAGCTACAAACACTGAATAGAAGAAGAGCTGCCATCGATACAGTTGCAGCCAAGCTTGATTTAATGTTACACAATACAGTTTTACCAAGTTGCTCAAAGTCTAAACTAACTAAACTAAGTCTAAATTAACTAATTAATTGATTAACTACAATATAAAGATTCAAGAAAGGTTATTTTAATGAGAGAAAAACAACACTGAGAGCAGTAATACAGTCAAAACTGTAAAAGAAAATAATTTTATATTTAAGACAAAAACATCTGTGACTATATATTTTAGCCAAAACTCCAAGTTGTATAGGTTTAGCTTCACCTGGTTCAGATTCACAAAAGGACTGCATTTTAGGTAATAAAATATTGTCTTATTTAGAAAAGGTTTTGAATACATTTTTAATGTTTTTCTTTTAATATATTGCATACAAGAGGCTTCAGTGGTTAAAGGAAAAATCTGTAAAATATGCCAGTTTTTTTATCCGAGTAATTGTCAGAATAATTGATAAATTAATTCCCTAGTTTTATTCCGTCTGTATTAGAAGTGCTGCAGTTGATGTCTGAAGTAAAACAGACAAACATAATTAATACATTCTGCAAACACACATGAACACCAGCGATACACAGCTCAGGTCGGACAGTCTGGCTTTCCTGAGTTCTGTTATGTGGTGAAACATCAGCCAATGTTCACACATTCAGTCATGATTCACTTCCAGCAGACTGGATGAGCCAACGCCACAGGAAACATTTGAAACAAAACGTCAGCGTCCGAAGAGTCCACCAGGTGAAGGTTCTGACGTCTCTCAGGTCCGTCAGAAGGTTATCACCTTGGCCTGCTTGGGTTTGGCTTTCTTCATTGGAACGTGAACGTCCTCCAGGTCTGCGCTCATGTTGTTGGACAACCAGCCCAGAGTCACCGAGTTAGCTGGAAGGACCGACACATACATATGACGGATTGAACGCATGAAAACCCCAGAAGACTCGTACGTAATTCTAACTCTACATAATGGTCTAGTTCTGTTCCGAAAACCCAGGTGAGGTTTTGTCCTTCCTCTCTTTGGCATTAATCATAGAAAACTAGACATGGAAACAGCCAAAGTTTCCTATTGTAAAGGTGAAACAGACATCAATCCAGGGACAAAAGGTTGTGACGCCACAGTATGTAATAATGTAAGAAAAACCAGCATTAAATTGTCATAAACATTTGTTGTGAATTGTTGCTATATCAATAAAACTGTAATGAAATCTTTGAATACATTTAGCTATACTTTCTTCCACATCTGTAGTAACGTTATTACATCTTGAGTCGGTTATTACATAATGTGGCATTACAGCAGCTTATTAGAATTGACTCTGTGCAAAAACACAGCCTGTGAAACATGAGACGATGAGTCAAAGGTGACGCCCAGCAGGAGGTCGTGACCCAATGATTTATGCACTAAATTCAATGTTTCACAAACTCCAGAGTTTCACCATTTGGTGTATCGGAAGCTCAAATGTTAGATGATTGTGCAAAATGACTTTGATCATTACGTCTAAAGAAAAGCAAAAAAAAAATTGATCATCAACATGTCATAACAGCCTAGAAACATTGTTTCACATGATGAACAGCCTGATGTTGGCACTGAGGCAAACCATGAAGAAAATAACAGGAAGTAGGAGGCAGATAATGGCGGGCATGTTGTTTTTTTAACGACTCACTGTGTGAACAAACTTATCCACATGTGATTTTTATTATGCGTCTTATTTCATGGAAACACGGCAATTGTGTTCTGAACAATCAGAAGTTTGAAACTCACTTGCTGCCTGGTGCTCCGGACAATCCTTCTGGAAATGTTCCACAGAGCCACAAACACGACAGCAGCCGCCTGCAAACACAACCATCCTCGACATGTACAACATCCATCAGGAACCAGAGACGGTATTTCCATATGTGTGTGTGAGTGAGTGTGTGTGTGTACCTTGAGCATAGAGCCCTTTGGGATTGTCAGGGCAGGAGCGTGACAGGTGTCCAGTCTCACAGCAGATGAAGCATTTAGCATATGGATATTCACCTGAAGGAGAGAGTTACAGTTACAAAAGTTGAACATGCAGACGTGGAGTCAGGCTTGGTCCAGGTGGGGTGTGTGTACGTATGTGTGTGTGTGTGGGGGGGGAACCTCACCCAGAGCTGGGTCCACTTTGGCTCGGCACTTCTGGATCTCATGCTCTGTGGAGCCGCAGCGGAAGCAGATGCCGCGGCCCATTTCCTCATCTCTGTCGGCTTCTGGACAGTCGGCCAGACCATGACCTGGTTTCCTGCAGTTAAAACACACCTGGAGAGAGAGAGAGAGAGAGAGAGAGAGAGAGAGAGAGAGAGAGAGAGAGAGAGAGAGAGAGCGGAGAGAGAGAGACAGAGCAGAGGGGAGAGAGTTTGATGGACAGTTTTGTTACATAATTGCCTTTGCTGTTTTGTTAATTTATTTTATTAGAATTTAAAGTTTGAGAATATGCCATTGCATTATTATGCCATTACCACTATAATACTTGAAAATCCTTTCAAACAATAATATCATTTATTGCAATAACTTCAGGGACAATTTATCGCGCAGCTAAATGTGTCATTGTAACAGGCCTAGAGGACGATCAGAGAACTGCTTCAAGGATTTACTTAATACAAACACGTCACACTGTTGTGAAAACTATTTTCCTTCCGCTTCCCAATGATGAACTACTAAAATCCAAGCTAAGTTTGTAATGTGACAAGAAGTGAGTATGCCGACGTTTGCAGGCCGCTGATTGGTTCAGCTTCAGCAGAGCTCACCATCTTACTCTTCTTGTCCTTCTGCCTTTTCACCCTCCTGTCCTCCCTCCTCCTGTCCTTCTTCAGGGCCACCTCCACCGTCTCCTTGAGCTCCGCCTCCGTCTCCCTGCCTCCGTCCTGCCCGCTCTGCTTCAGGTAATCCAGGAACCCGTTTACGTCCTTGCTGCTGTACTCTTTCTTCTTGCGGTTGGGCTTTCTGTCGGCGGCAGCGCGGGTCTTTCTCAGAGGGTCCGTCTGATCCGGCCATGACGTCCCAGCAGGCTCACCTCCATCTTTTCTTCTTCCGGCTGATCTGAGCTGATTCCAGGGAGTCGCCTCGGCTGGCTTGTGTTTGTGGATGTTGTTGGCTCTCGCCCACCTGGTCATGTCTTTGAAGGAAGGTCTAGAAACAGCAGGAGGATGTTCAAGAAACCTTTTAAACTCATGAAAAGCTGACCAACGACTTTATATCATCACCTTCCTAAAATAATGGCAAAAGTCATTTTTTGCCAACAGTGACTTTTTCCTTTTGCCCAAATCATCCGTTGGCTATAATAAAAGGCGTTGATTTATGTAGGCCATTATTTTAGAAAGCTAACAATATGTAGGCCTGTCACAATAAGCCAATTAATTGCATGATACATGTGAAAAATTTCCATTTGCATCATTTATCATTTTTCTACCAAAAACTGGATGATACGTGTTCAGTCTGGTGATTTGATCTCAACTATCCACTTTTTTATGAAGGAGAAATTTGTTTACCGAGACTTAATAATTCATTAGAATTCTTATTTTTGTTGTTGCATTTATTTATTTATTTTGGATATTTAAAATGTCTTCCTGTTCAACACTGTTTAGCAGTGTTAAATGTTTGTTAGAATTTAAAGTTTATTGATCTCTGAGAACGTGTTCTTGCATTACTCTACCATTATGATACTTAAAAATGGCCTCAAAACAACATCATTTTTTATTGTTTTAACTTCTGGAACTGCCTCCCACCCGGAACATTAGCTGGAGATCAGCACCAGCTAAGACCCCACTAAGGGACAAGGCTGTAAAGAAAATGAATGAATGAAACTATTTTTTATCTAGCAAAATTTGTTATCACAGCAAGCAAGCATATTAACAATATAAACAAAAACTACAGAACAACAAAACAAATTTGTCTGTTTGTTCCTAAAGTACAAAGAATATATAATTTGAGAGAATCACAAGCTCATTCTTATGTCATAATTAAAGTCCATTTAATTATTATTATATTAAGACGTCCAATTATATTTCGCAGGACTCTGAATAAGCGTTATAAGAATGAAGCAGCTCTGAACCAATCAGGATCCTCCTGATATAGAACCAGAACAACAGCTTCATCCCTCATGCCATAACAATACTAAGCTGCCATTAATATTTTATTGTACATGATCATGTTTGTACTTTTCATTATTTATTTACTTATTTTATTGTTATTAGAGTTTTGTAATGAAATTTCGCTCCTCATACATATATATAAATCGTTCTTTTTCCACTCTGGTGGAAGGAAAACAGGCCAATGATGAGTAAACGCAAGAGAAGTGCGGTCAGCTACTTCCAATGCTTTGTTTTCTTCCAATGCTTTGTTTTCTTCCAATGCTTTGTTTTCTTCCAATGCTTTGTTTTCTTCAAATTAAATGGCGGAAAGGACTGAAAACGTGGAAGAATCGCTATCTGAAGTGGATTCGACAAACTTCATAGAAAAGGTTTGGGCATTAACTTTAGTGAAAGCAACGTGGATAAGAAAGCAAACTAACAGAGCTGTGTTAGAACTGGATGTTTTCAGCACATGTCAGCCGAGTCGTTGTTAGCTGCGCTACCGGAAAAAGCCTCTGATATAAAAGCACCAGGAAAAATAAGAAGATATGGTCGAAATTAGGCTGTAAATACACTAAGCATGACAAAAAAATCAAACATTATTACCTTTAGACGATATCCGCCTATGTAGTTTCCAGTGAGAGCCCCGTCTTCTTCGTCCTCATTTTACCGGTGTGGTTGTGCATATACCGCCACCACCTGGTAGAAGTCGGGACTTGAACCTCCGAGGCGGAGGAGGCTCCTTGGTTTAAAATGAACCGAGCTCAGTACATTTCTCGGCTTCTTGTAAATACAAACATAGACTCTCCCCATTTGAACTAAACATCCCAGGACCACATGTTGCGAGATTTTGTTCGTGTATATTGCTGGGACTTCAGATTTTACTTATTTGATCTATGCTGTCATGGCAGTCGCATGTTGTTTGCAGAGGTGGGTTGTAAACTAGTTACATTTACTCCTTGTATGAATTTTTTTTTTTTTATGGTGTAGTTTTACAGCATCCTACTTTTTAGTGGTATTTAATGTCATGAAGTACTGCTGTTCTTGTGCAAAATGTCTGGTTTCTCTACTCACTGTGAGTCACTTAACTAAGTGATGAACAAACATGTTTTAGACTTTCTTTTTGGGTCCTGAGACTGGCTGTCTTTCCTGTTCAGGGAGAATGTGGGGGGAAATGTCAGTTTGTGTCTGATTTAGATTGGTTTAATTTGAGTTTGCTAATTGTTTGCGTACTTACTAAATCTAGACATAGAAAATATAGAGGAAAAGATTAGGGAAGCTATATTGAAAGCAGGAAAAACAACAATTTCTGTAAGTAAAGGTAAGAGCAAAAGGAAAGAGGTACCTTGGTGGACAAAAGAGTACAGTGAAGCAATAAGGAAAAGAAATAGAGCTTTTAGAATATTGAAGAAAACACACAATTTTAAACATTTTATTGAATTAAAAAATATCAAGCAGAAGCAAAGAAAATTATTAAGAAGGCAAAGAGGACAAAATGAAGAGTTTTTTTGTGATTCAATTGGCAAAACAACTCCCATAGCTAATGTATGGGGAATGATTAAGAAAATGAAGGGAAATAGACAGGAGAGGACATATCCAATTCTAAAACATGAAGAAGGAATAGCAGCAACAAATGAAGAGAAAGTAGAAGTAATGGCAAAAACATTTGCAAAAATTTATTGACAATTTAACAGAACACAGGAAATTTAGGAGGGAACAGACAAGAAGGGCAAATAATGTTATTTTAGAAGATAAGAACAAATCCAGGTAATGTAGTGGATGTTTATTTTTCTATGCATGAAATGAAGAAAGCAATATTCAGATAATATTGTAATAATACATTGTGAAAAGTATGCAGCAAGTAGAGAGAAGCTAAGACAAGAAATTATGAAATATGATATAGAGACATTAAAATTAAATAAGATATTAAATAAACATAAAATAAATAAAGCAGTCATATATGAGAATTTAGATCAAAGGGAGATACTCTGGGAGATACTCTGCATGTAAATATGTGTTGGTACCATTTATTGTTTTGTGTTAGGTTTGTGTAAATGTTTATTTATTTTGTTTTATCACACCTTTTGTTGGAATTGCCCAAAGTATAAAAGCCAGCTTCTTTGTCTCACTGGGAAAATGGATGTCAGTTCAAATGTGACCTGCAGCTTCAAATAAATCCATCTCGACTACATTCTGTTGCCTCGCCTCCTTTCCTGACCGCAGAGCCTCCGCCGGTCAAAGTGACACAGGCATTGTGATGCTGCCAAACCAGAGTGTGCTGTGTGACTTCAGGGAGAGGGCCCTCTAACACACTGGCCCTCTGATACACTGACCTACTAACACACCGGCGCTCTAAAACACTGGCCCACTTACCCATTGACCCAATGGGAATATCCCTAGTCCTTTATGCTAGTATGCCCCAGGCTATACCTATCTATAAGGTTTGCACTGGCTTTGCGTTTTACAGAAGGTAAACTCACTGTCTACTCTAGAGTCTAGATCAATGCTACTTTAACGCTCTCTTGCTGAACATAACAGCGTTTTAGAGAGTTAGCACTGAAATACCTTGGCCCATGTTGCTGCTTGCTCAGACTTGGATGCGGACCACCCCATGTTTTATAATCCTGTCAAGCAGGACCCCTTCAGGACTGTTTGGCTCTACTGCAAACAGCTCACTGAGATCTACGCAGCAGGAAATGCCCCGAATCTCATCCATTTTCCACGGCTACAGTCTATTTCATCTAAGGCTTCTCTGATGCCCTTGCTACTGGACGTAGGCCCAGCCTAACAAACTTTACTGATTCCATTTATGGAAAGTGTTTAAATTGCCTTCCCTGTGAAAGGACAGCTGCTGGTGAAAGATGAGGTTAAAGGTCAGTTATTACCACAGTTCTTGCTGGCTTTGCAGCAAAATTGCTTACGGTTCTCTCCAGTTAGGTGTATTGATCTCTACTCCATGAATCCAAGACAAATGTCTCAGCCTGTGCAAAATATCATGGGCAACTCAGTTAATCAGGGCTTGTTGTTTTTTTTATTTCTTCAGGTGTAACTGTAACCTATCTGTTAAAAAAAAACCCGGGAAAGCTGACCTTCATTGTACAACAACAGAGGACCTTCACATAGGACTGACAGAGGATACTTTATTTTTACAACAGTAATGTAGTTCAGATTCCAAAACAAGAGAAAACTACAAATCAGATGCCTACGTTTGCAGTACGTTGTAATAAAAACACTCTGGCTTACCAATGTTATCATTAAAACTGTAACTTAAAGCTGACACAGCTAAGCCAAAATGTGATTTAATGTAAACATGTAGGAGAGATGATATTGCATGCTCATTTAGTGTTGTAGACCTTAGTTTCCATAACTGTTGTAGTTTTTTTTGGTTCTGTGGATATGCAACAATAGTGCACCAAGAATGTTAATATTTTCTGACAATATTTGGAATTCATAAGTAATGCAGCATTTTGAAGGGGGCTAATAGTTTTTTCACAGTCCTGTCAAAAAATTCACAAGAAAAATGATCAATTTCTTTTCATTTTTGTCTAACAGAGGACAGAGCCCCAGCTAGTCCATAGAAAATCTGAGTATTTTTTTGTAAATCGTCCTCCAGCGGCAGCTACCAGGAAATGCTCATTACCTAAAGACTGAGCTGGAAGTCATTACTGCCGTATCTAGCCTGAGGAGCTCGACTCATGCTCACAGTCATGCACATATGTGTCCCTTAGGCAATTAGATACAACTGATGCTTAAGACGGGCGGAAGGAAGGAAGGAACAGAGTGAGAGATGAAAGTGAGGTACAGCTAATGACGCTGGAGAAGAGATCAGAAAGCAAGGGCGTCGTGTAGATCTGTGTAGAGACGGCTGGAGCTAATAAATCTCTGCTGTCTGTTCAGCTCTTTGGGGCCATAAGCTTTCTTGCCATGAAGTGACATTTTTTTCCCTTTCAATAATACAATGAGAATTTAAAAAGAAGAGCTCGGATGCCAATTTTGGACTTCTTGTTACAATTTAATCAATTAACGCATTTTAGAACAATTACGTTTTAGAAAAGTCTTGTTCATTATGAGAATATCTAAATGTTATTGTACAATCTAAAATATTAAAAGTACCTTAGGATAAATTGTCCTGCTTAGCTTTTTAAGACTATATTTCAGTAAAAATGTATCATTTTTTCAACTTTTTTTTTCACAGTAGATGATCTGCCTTCATCTCACCCTAACACTGTCCTCCATATCCATGAACCTTCTGTGGCCTTCCTCTTTTCCTCCTCCTTGGCGGCTCCCATCACCTTCCTAAGATAATGGCCTAAGTCATTTATGCCAAACGTTGTTTGGCAAAAAAAAAAAATCATCACATTAATTTTTGCCAAAAGATGATATGGGCAAAAAAGAAAAATCCTTTTTGGCAAAAAATGAGGTAGTCCATTATTTTAAGGAAGGTGATGATATTCAACATCCATTTTCAGTCTTGCTATGTGCTTCACATTTACAACTGTCCTGTAACAAAACACTCTGTCCACTCCATGTGTCTTTCTCATTCACACACACTTCTTAAAACTGCAGTATGTAACTTTTACAACATAAGTTTTTTCCATATTTGTTAAAACTGTCATATGTTGTGACGATATTATACCAGACAGTTATTATTGGGCCTGACCAGAAACAACCAATCAGAGCCAGGAGGAGGGGCTTAGTGCTGCTAATCAATGTGGCTCAATATGCTAATGCAGAGAAACAACTTACCATTCCATGACAACCGTTTACCTGCTGTCATTGGTGACAATGCTAACTAGCATAAGTAACCCAAAAATAAATACTCAAGTAAAGAAAAGGTACTCAAAAAACGTACGTAAGTACAGTATTACTGTCCATCACTTAGCTGAAAGGCTGAGATAACACCAATGGAAAATCCCTCAATGAATCTCACAGATGACAAATTTCTAGAAATTTGCCTGGAAAACAACAAAAAAATTGATGATGATAGTAAGGAAAATCAAGGTAGGTTTTTCCAACCAACGGCAAGTCAGCATTCTGCTGAAACTGGACGAAACCTCAGATGCTGAAGTAGAGAGCACATTCAATACTTTTCTATACCTGATTTTCCTTGCAGGCTTGTGGTGGGGCTGGTTCCTCCAGCCCCCCTCAAGAGAGTTGACTCTTACGCACATTGTGATGGTACAACATGAGTTACTGAATAAAGTGAGTCCGAGCTGCTCAAACACTGTTGTCATTGTTGTGAAGGTTGTGTTGTTTGCCTCTTCATAGCCACAGTAAAGACAAGACAGAGAACATTTTGAGCAAATGAGAGGAAGACAGTAAAGAAAACTATTAAGACTTCCCCCCTGCTCTGACTGCTTCTCTCTGTTGTTTTAGTCTCCGTACTGAGAGACTACAGAAACAATGTGATGGATTCAGTGGCTGAGGAGAAAATGAAAGGATTACTGGAAGACGGGGATTTGAGCTCAGCAAACAGATACAATGTTGAAGAAAAAATATTGTCAAAACTGTTCACTCATTCATCTGCTTTTTGCCAAGTTACTCTGCACTATTGCCAAAAACACAAATGATTGAATCAGAGTCATGGCAACATCGACAGCAGGAACATCACATCAGACCGCTTGGATGCAATATTAGGATGTTCATACAAAGCAGCTTTTAGTTACAGGGTGATATTTAAACAAAGGTTTAAACAAAAAATCTAGAATAAGCTTCCAGTTGACTGCAGGAAGGTTGCTGTCTTAAGTTTAAAAAAAAAACAAAAAAAAACTATTTTAAAAACATTTCTATTTGCTTCCGCCCAATCTTAAATCTGATTTTTAATTAAGTTATTATTACATGAATTTAGCATAAATGCTGAGTCATACGTTTTGATTTTAGACATCCAGGAGTCCTGAGAGGGTTTCTTTGCAGGAGTCTGTTTCTGGTCACAAACTTGTCCATTTTGCACTTGTTGGCTTGAGGAGCAAAGCTGAGCATTTCAATAAGTTATTTTAGCTGAAACTTTATAATAATTGGTAAATAGATTTGATTGTAATCTATAATAAACACACTCTGATTAGAGTTTTGTC
>CAEGAF010094207.1:0-30873 GCA_903067075.1 Micropoecilia bifurca | reverse complement strand
CCTGACAGTCATGTTTTTGGACTGTGGGAGGAAACCGGAGTACCTGGAGAAAATCCACCATGCACAGGGAGAACATGCAAACTTCATGCAGAAAGACCAGGGCTGGGAATTGAACCCAGAACCTTCTTGCTGCAAGGCAACAGCTCTACCAACTGTGCCAGTGTGCAGCCCCTAGAAGTATTTCAATTAAAATTAATATTATAGTAACAGTCTGCAGGAAGTCATCTGGAATGTTGAGGTTCTGAAAAAACGTGTGTTGATGGTTAACAGTGTTGCATTGGCTCATCCAGTCTTTTAACAGATGGCTATGTTGTGTTGTCCAGGTGTGAGTGTGTGTGGTGCATGCTTTATCTGTGTGTGTCTATGCAAATCTCTGCTTCATAACAACATATTTTCTTCAAAAATGATGCAGTCTGTTAAGAAGTACTTCACAAAGATCACATTGCTATTGCTCTGAAAATCTGAAAGATTTTAATTGCACTCTATGAATAATATGCTTATTTGAAAAAGTAGGCATTCACATAGTCTATGTCACAGGTGTGCCCACAGATAACAGTAACAAGCAAATTAAGTGTCAGATTAATACAAATAATCTTGATGTTTTTCATGATTTTGAACACCTTTGCAAATAAGCTCCAACTGGGCAAAAATGATTGTTATTCATAGTTTAAAATGCAAATTCCTTTGCTTCCCAAAATGTCATGTAATGCACTGTAGGAACGCAGAAGTATGTTAGGCTAAAGGGGAAATGCATATTAAAAAGGCTCAGACAAAAGATCACAAGAGATCTACAAACATGAAGTAAAGAATGTTGTGGCACTTTTAAAAAAATTTACCTAATGTTTCACTATAAATTATGGAGCTTTAAATAAAAAAAACTGTTGCTTGAAACTGCAACATCTGCCTTTGGGGAACAAAAAATAATAATTCAAAAACAGGAAAATTTCAAGTTGGAAGAAAGAATATAGAAGATGAATCAAAAATCATCAGATGGCCAAACTCAATTTTCAGCTTGATTGATTCCAGACGACTGTCAGGGTCAAAGACTCAAAACTCAAGTCTTTTTTTTTTTTTATGCTGATCACATTGCATTGTATTGTTGTCCATGTTCTCTGCACTATATTGCTAAAATGCCACTTGGTTATATTTCCCTGCACTATAAATCCCAGAAGCCTAAAAGGAACCAGTTAGCCACAAGACATGAGAAGCATCATCAGGCTGTTTCAAGTTGCCAATATGGGCCACGAGGGAAAAGCAATTTGTTTTCCCAGCTTCAACCGACTCGTCGGTTCTCGTGTCAACCAGTCCGTGACAAAACACGTTTGGTCGTGAGTCAGCGCTATAATTACCTTTGGATAAAAATGGCAAAGTGTGGTAACTCCAATGAACTGAAAATAGAGGTCCAGTCTAATCCCTGGCGGCTGCTTTCGCTTTTCTGTACAGTCTTCATGAACTGGTTTTATGTGACAGTTCTATACCTGAACAAAAGTCTGTCTGCAGCTTAAAGTGTAACTTATAGGTCTATTAAATTCAGTCCTCAGCCTGTATCATGCTGCATTAGCAAAGTGAACAGCAGACCGAAAAGACTGGCAGTCATAAAACGGTTCCACAGATATTCTTTAAATGTCAGAGTAAAACATGTACCTCCGACATACAGAATCTGGACAAGGCGAATCCAGGACAAAACATTAAATTCAAAAAATCGTTTATTAATCATAAAGCATCATGATAATAAGGTGTTTAACTAGCAAGTTATCAAAACAAATTGGACAGTGATTATAATCTTTTTAATGAATTAGTCAGTAATTAAGTGCTTGCAGCGTATAAGAAAGATGTATGGTTTTGTACCACAAAACAAGTTTGAAATTATTTACTCTTTTCCAACAGAGTATGAGAGACATTGTGAGGTTTTCTCTAATTATATATTATTTGGATGATGGTAGTAAAGAACACTCCGGCTTATTCCTCAGTTATAATCCCACCTCCCCAGTTTTACATTTATTAAAAAAAATAAATAAACAGATCTCTCAAATAATCATGCATTGATTCTGATGCTGAATTATTTAGAAGTCTGACTGACAGTAAAGTTGAAAATTGAGCATAATTATCACCTTACCTTCTTTATTTTCCTCTTCAAACCCTTTTTTTTCAAAATTGTCCTCATTCAGCTCTATCCTTCTTTTAATAACTTGCATGAAACAAATCTAACCCGAGTTGTCACTTCCTCACATCATAACGTCAGACAGAAAGATCTTACATAAATCTTGCGCAAACTCACAGTTTTTCAGTTCACTGTCAAGTTATGTTAGCAGACCAGAGAAGATGCTGACAGAAATAGGCATCCGACTCCAACCTGTCAACTGCAGAGCTTGACGTTACAGTTTTGATGTCAAACTGAAGCAGCATTAGAGCTCGATATTCTTTCGTATTTTCCCCAGCTTTTGCTAAATTTACTTTCATTCTAATGCTCTCTAGCATATTATAAATCAGCACCATTAAAATGAACAGTGATTAAGGTATTATTTTTAAACCATTAACAAAAAGCAAAGTCTGTTTGCAAAGTACGGCTAGTGGAATAAAGGTTTTATTTTCCTCTTTTTTTTAATTGAATTGAATTCTTCTCTATTCCTGGACGCCATGTACCATATTCCTTTACATAAAAAACAAAAAAAAACATAAGATAATTATGGGGATGTTTTAGGCTTCAGATGGTTTCACAACTAATTTGAAGTACAGCAGCTTGTGCTGACAGCAGATTTTTATTGAAAGGAAGCAGAAACTCTCCACTTGTAGTCACTGCTGCGTTTCCTGTCCAAACCATCAGCTTTAATTATCTCATTTGCTGATCAGTACGCATCCAGAATGCAGTTACCTGACGGTAAATCCCATTGCTCAGCAGTGCAACCATAAAATAAATGATAAAAAAAAAAAAAACATCAGATCCTGTGAATTATTGTTTATCGTTTCCTTGCTTTGGAAACGGTGATTTCACTTGCTGGAAAATGAAATGCTGAGCAAGATAAAAGAATATTAAACATTTTTTAAAGAGTTCAGAAGCCTGCAGTGCCTATTAAAAGTGCTCACCTCTTTGGCTGCTTTACCCTTTTTATTGCTTTTATAGATACATTCTAAAAGTACAAATTTGACAAAGAGAATTTACAAAACCTAACCTTTCGATATTAAAGTGAAAACAGATTTCTACAAAATAGTGACAAAAATATTTTACATAAAATAAGTGATTGAATAAATATTCACCATCTTCAAGTCAGCATTTAGTTGATGCAATGACAGGTCGTCATATCTCAATCAGACTTTCTCCTCTGGACGCTGCATTTATGCTCCGTTCTTCCAGGCAAAACTGTTCAAGTTCCATTGCGTGTCATAGAATCATCAGAACTTTTTTTACGTCCTACCTCACATTCTCTGTCAGACTGAGGTCTTGGCTTTGACTGGGCCACTTCAGAACATTCACCATGTTGCCCTAAAACCATTTCTGTATAGCTTTATCTGGATATTTCAGGTCTTTGTCTTCCTGGGGAATAGATGTTGTAGTTTTCTTTCACTCAGGATTTCTCTACAGTTTTGCTGCATTGATTTTACCTTTTACATTTAGCAGGGCTTGTTGCTGAGAACATTCCCACAGCATGATGCTGACACCACTATGCTTCACATTGTGGATGGTGTACTTGTGGTGATTGTTTGTGTTTGGTGTCTTCTGACGAGCGTCTTGTCTGGTAGCTGAAAAGCTTCATATTGGTCTCATCACCAAAGAACTTTCTTAAGATTCACCATCAATTTTATCGCAGCTGCTATGTAGCACTGAACTGGGTCAGTCACGTCAAAGAGGCTGGAGATTTATGCAATCGCTTATTTTATGGTATTTTTAGTTACTTGTTATTTTACAGAAAGATTTTAAATTTCCCATTGTCCATCATGTTTGATTTATAAAGGGGATAAAAAAAGAAACGCATCCCAGGTGGTGAGTACTTTATCTTAGGCTTTGTATATTGCCAACAATATAAAGCTGTTTTAAGATGCTGCTTTAAGACTTTTGTTTTTTATCAGAAATCTGACGAGTCTACTTTGACCCGTTTTTAACTAAATGTATGCCTGCAGCTTTGCAATTATGTAACTTCATGCAGAGTATATCCGTTTTCGCCTCAGTCTCTACAGATTGCCTTTTCAGATCTGCCCTTATTCATGTCAAATAAGCGATGTTTCACTTCCTTCCTGTTTATTCTTCCCCCTTCCACTCTGTCTCATCATTGCTTCTTATCCCCAGTGTTCTAGCTTCCTAGCAAACACTTTTCTCTTTTTAAACAACACTGTAGCTTTCTATCCGACAGTGTGAGTTTCTTCGTTGCAGCAGAATGTCATGGAAACAAAATATAATCAGGATTTTAACTAACAGACGAAAAAGTGCCACAACTGGCATGTTCAAGAAAAACCATCTTTTATGTCGCACAGCCCCTGGCACGGAGCTACATGTTCATTGCCATATCCAATCAGGGTGTTTTCTTTCGGTCATGTGACAGAGGCATCCTTCTGCCTTCTTCTGTTTGTGACAGGCAGGGTGAGGAGGAAGGAGGGAGAATAAGGAGGACAAAGACACAAGCAAGCAGGGAAGCACAAACAGAAAAAGGAAAATAAGAGACAAACCGAAATATATATTTTTAAAATATAGTTAAGCTTGGGAAAGGAACGATCTTTAGCTGTGGCATTAAAGGAAGATGATGGATTTTACAGAGACGTGAACCAAGAAAAGCTGGAAAATCCTGAAAAAAAATATAGAAAGCAGATATAGACACAGAAGTGTGTATTAATGATATAGAGTGTGAAGTTTAACTGTTTGTGTCCAAGGCCTCTTTGATGCCTGCAGCACAGAAGACGCTTTTCAGAAACAATGTAAGATTTTTGACCTGAAGCTAAATCAATTATCTGAAATCGTTAAAATATCGAATTAAATTTATGCTTCTACTACACAGTTTGATTTTTTTATGATGTAAACAAGGCATCCACAACATGTGGATGCCTTGTTGTGGATGGCATCCACATGTTGACTAGCACAGCAGCTTACTGTGCTAGTCACACAGCAGCCAGTAAGCTGCTGTGTGACTAGCTGCTTTGCTATTTGTAATAGCAAGTAATTGTACCCAATAAAAGCCCAATAAAAGGGGCCACCAAGAGCAACTTGACAGAACCTGCTCACAAAAACCCTGGTTTTGATTTCTCTTTTTAATAGCCAAACGTTCTTCAAATACCTTCATTTTCTACAAACTAAGGTTTAAAATCTCATAAAATACTTTCCCATAAAGTATTCATTATTAGTCTTGGAGGAGTTTCAGTGAAAAGCTGTTTAACAGCTTTTTACTTATTTGGCGACATAAAGTAAAGCGCTTAGATTTCCCATGAAACAAAAATCACTGTGGTAGATGGAATTGCATAGTTCCATGTTGATTTTAATCAAACAAATGAGACGAGCTTGTCTTCTCCTAAAATAATCTTGCGAGTAACGTATGTCATCGACACCAGACATTGACATGAATTTCTAACTAAAAAAAAAGTAAAAAAATCAACACCTAGATTAAAACAACAGTAAAAGAAACGAAATTATAGTTTGAAAAGCAAGGATATGAGCACTCTAGTCCCGGAACAACATCAAAAACGACCTTTATGGCTGAAATCAATATTTAGTTCCCCTCTTATCAAGCACTAAAGTTGATCTGTTGGAGAGATTCAGCATCATATCCGTCTGAAACCCCCCGTACACGCAGTTGGCAGCATTAAACAGAAATGTGTTTATACATCAACAATGTAATTAGGGTTTTCCTTCAACTCCTTCCCAGTGACACATCAGTAAACAAACTGCAAAGCCATAATTAGCAAAGCCCAATTAAACATTTAATGTCAGGTTCTAGCCATGACACCGGAAAATTATCACATTGCACAGCAATAAGGCACAGAAAAAGAGGACGATGCCATAAAAGAAATGTCATGAAGCAAAAAAAAAATTTAACATTTGTTTTATTAATGGAAATTAAATATATTTTCCTTGCTATTCTAACATATTTTGTAGTAAGATTTTTCTTTTTTACTTTCTAGTTTCAGATGGAAAAAATAAATAAATAAACAACATAATAGATAAAATTATAATAACAATAATAATAAGTAAGAATCCCTCAAAAGTGAAATAATGACTGAAAAAGCCTAATGAAAAAGTATTTATCTTCCCTACAAGTGTCTTCTGTTTGATGTTTTTGATGTTGAAGTTTTTCAGATCAAGCAAGTTTTATATGGCAAATAAATTCAACTTAGCACCAATTCTTTGTTTTTCCAACAAAGTCCTAACTCTGGTTCTAAACCCTGGTAACAGCCAAGCACTAATTCAACACAGGAGAGCAGGAAAGAACCACTTTAATCAGGAGCAAGATCAAATCAAAGCGCTGTGAACCATTCACAAAGACCTGTTGTTTCTTAAAACAGCATTAATAAATTACATTTGTATTTAAAGAGGCTGTGACTGTCTGATATTTAGGTATGTTTGATATTCCAAACGTGTAACAGAAAAGCAAAAACTGAATAAATTTATGAGGGGCCAAATGAGAGCAATTGAGAGCATAATATTAAAAGAAAGGGGAGAAGAAAGCCAAGTGTCCCGAGACATCTCTCTGATTAAGGACATTCAGCTGACACCATAATTAAATATGGATAGGCTGCAGAGCTCTCCCTCTCTCTCACACACACACACACACACACATACAGAAATAAACATTAAGCTCTCCACTTCCTCTACTGATTTAGGCTCTGCTAAGTTGTGCATAATTCTCCTAAAAAAGGTCATTTGCAGTTACATAAATCCTCACTCATGCATACATATCGTTTCTGTATCACTAGAGAGTTGGAATAAAGCAATTACAGTTTTTAATGGCTAAAAGTGAAATAAAGATGATCGGTATTAACATTGACCTGTTTTATTTTGAAAAACCAAAAGAGGAAATACTGCAGGACTATTGAGACAGAATTTAGACATAGACATATTCTGCTTTAAACTTTAAATAACACATAATCACAAGAGTTTCCAAGTAGCTTAAAGTGCATTTTGTGATCTATCATAACACAAGCTAATAAAAAAAATAAATTAAAATCAGTATCACTGTAATTGTGCTCAACTATCTAATGCAAAAAGTCAGACTCCAACCCTCCTTTAAACACAACAAAAATAACACATTTCGCAGCAGGTTTTCCACCTAATAAAATAGTAAATGTGAACTTTATGTCCGTCCCTGAAAGTCTGCTACAGCTCATCATGAATCCCCGATGCATCTACATGATCACATTTCTAGGAATCTTACACTTTGGACTCATCACTTGCACCCACACACAGCTTCTTACCTCCACAAAGATGAAACAGGGGATGATGGAGTAGCTGCGTAAAGTGTTGTGGGTCGCCATCTTGTCCCCAAGGAGACTATGTGCTCTTAAGATTCAAAGGAGCTCACTCTGTGAAAAACATAAAAAACATCAAGTGTCAGTTGTCATCTGATCATATCACACACTTTCTACCCCATCACAATCTGTTTTAGTGGAACTACCACTGTGATATTGATGTGCCACTTGGAACAAGAAGACCTGTTGCTGTCAATATTTGATCAATCACCTAGTCAATGAAATCTACCTTTTCCTTCGCAGGCTCCAATTAGCAGAACATTTTTTTTCTGTAAAATGTAGTAAATCCAAAAACTACCACTTTATGTGGCCTGTGAACATATCAGTTCATTTTTTCATTATCTTTGCTTTGAGTGTTCCAGAAAGAATCGGACATTAGTAATATAATGCGGAAATAATAGTTTGCTTTTTTTTAATAATGTTGGCCTCAAAACTCAATGCGAATTTTAAGTTAGAAAAAAATATTTGTGGAAAAGTTATCCAAAAGGCGTTGAAGTGACACTTGAATTTTCACAGAAACAATAACATGTGTGACAAGACATTCTTCTCAAATCAATTCAAGTGTTGTTTGGTGCAGCACATTTCAGCAACAAGGCAGTTCAGAGTGCTTCACACTATAAAAACACAAAAAAACAACTAAAACGTAAAGGTTTTTCCATGTTCCATCATTTACACATCAAATGTTCTCTAATTATGATACAAAAGCAGCTCTAAGTCTTTAGTCCACATTCAACTCACTGTTTCAGCTGTTACACAATTGTCTGGAAGTTCTCAGTGTTTGGGATGCAGAGCAGAACCAGAAGACCTGAGCGGCCTGGAAGGTTGATACAACAGCAGATCTTTAATGTATTGTGGTGCTAAACCGTAGTATTTGTAACAGTATTTTAAAGTCTATTCTCTGAGTTACAGGGAGCCAGTGTAGTGACTTTAGAATCAGAGTGATGTGCTCTGTCGTCCTGGTTTTAGTGAGAGCCCAGCATTTTGGAAAAGTCCTTTTAATTGTGGGCATTGGAAATGTATATAAAAAAAAAAAAGAAGCTGGATTTGTGCTGGTTAGAGACAGATCGGCTGACATTTATTTTTAAAAAGCAGCTGTATTAAATGTTGCTTGATTCTTGATCAAATTCAAAATGTTGGTAGTTGATCGAAATGAAGAAAAAAAACAACTTCTAAAAATGACTGAGAAATGCATGTTCTTGATTGAGATCAAAATAACAAGAGAACAAGTTTTAACTGAAAAACAACAGCTGTCTTTACATTTAGCAAAACTAAGTCTCAATTCTAAATCGATGGAACTGATTGTTTTCATGTTGTTTTGTAAAATAGGCAGGAACGTTGTCTTTCTGGCTTGTATTGCTTTAGCTGTGTGATGTAATAAGAGGTCCCTGCTCATTTTAAAAGAAATGGACGGTTTTTAAAAGCTCATTTCATAAAGATAAAAACATCCGATTACATTGTAATTACTTTTGATTTAAAGCTCTGACCCTCAGTCGATATTAAGTGGCCATGAATGTTTCATGAAGTTATAATTGCCTTTAATTGCCTCTTAGGAAATAAAGTTCCTCATTTGAGCTTCTGTCGTTTTACTGCACAATCCTGAATAATGAATGGAGTGAACCTCTGTGCTGCAGAACCTCTGTGCTGTAGAAAACAAACGTAATGGCACCAGTACAACCGACAGATGTGAAAATATATAAGGTCACTGATCATACCCTTTGCACAGGCATGAATCTCATTTCGGATTCCACAAGTGGTAGAAGAGAAAATTGGTCAGCTTTAATCTTAAAAAAAAAAAAGAAAATATTCTGTAAAATACAAAAAGGATACGTAGTATTTTCAAATGTGAAAAGTGAATGACGTACCTCCATTCACCAGGCAGATTTTCAGGTGGAGTGGTTTGAGTGGTGACTGTCCTGACAATTAAAAAGAACCTTTTCTTGTGTCTTTAAATGCACCGCAACTAAGTGGAACTTTAAACACTGTTGTGAATCACCAAGTAGAGATCACACACGGTTAGTCATTTGATTATTTGCATTATACTTAAATCGAAAGTCAGAAAAATAATAAAGAAGGACAGGATTTTTTTCAGTGAAGTTCAGGTTGTAGTCCCAGCAGCCACTCTGAGAGCCTTTGATTTAAGTGCAGCTTAGTTTATAAGACTTATAATTTGCAATCAAGAGGCAAATATTCACTTTTCCGTTTGGTTTTATGATCATCAAGACATACTTTTCGGTGTGCATGGTTATAATTAAGAGAACAGATTGTTTATTATGGTGCACTTTAATATTTTTGAAATATGCAAAACAAGTCTAAAAATGTAAAAAAAAAAATTAAATAAGAAAGAAAATCAGAATTGTAAAGGAGAGTGTAATTATTTTAAGACATACTTATTTGCAAATATTTCCATTGAACAACATGTAGGGCTCTATTTGTACAACTTCTGTAACTTTTTCAGTTGTTGACAAGTATTTATCAACACACATTTTCAATTCAGCCACAGCTTATAAAAATGTTACTTTGTGCACTGCCAGACCTTGACCAAAATCGAACATGGCAAAAAAGTGAAATTGGTTTCTTGGTACAAATACTAAAACAAATGTATGCAAATTGATTTTCAACTTTTTTTTTCGCAAAATAAATAAAACTATTGTTTCACCCTTCTGCGGATATGAAATGTCACTGAGTTTGAGGAGGTCATTGAAAGTGGATTGAGATGGATTGCTCCTCTCTCATGCAGGTACTACATACCACCGCTAAATCCTTAAGGTGTATGCAGTACCCTACCGTACCCCCCTACTTTCACCCCTGATTAAAAGTGTCATAATTTACCGAATGACGCTGTATGACAACCGTCGTCATGTCAGTCTTATTCACCCCCCTTCAAATAGTGTTACCAAACAGGGTCACTTCTCTGTTTGCAACAAAAAGCCAGCAGCACATTATGGAGTGGCATCAAGAGCTATTATTTCACCGCTGTTGAAATAACAGCAACTATTATTATTGTTGTGTAAAATTATCCCAGACTGAAACCATCGGTCTGCTAAGCGAAAACCTCTCACGTTGGCTGCGTCCAACTCCCGTGCCAATCTGAAACTAAACACTTCAATCTCCTTCAGTCACTACACCCTGACAGCCAGTATTGATGTTGGCAGGTCTAATCAGTCCCTAAGTGGCTGTCCCTAACCCATTTAACACTCCACCCGACCTGCTCAGGACTGCATTAGATGCCAAAAATCAGTTCGTTTCCCAGTACTTAAAGCAATTCGCTGGAGTTTCAGCAAAACAAATCTGTAAGAGAGTCAATGAAACACAACTTGCAGTGGAAGACTCCGGTCCCGTACGGATCATTCGTCTCTGTGCCGTCTTCTAATCTATCCTTGTCTTTGCTTGAAGGAAGCTCAGCGCAAACATTAACTCGCTGTCGTCGCAGAGCCGGAGGAAACTCACTCTCCTTTTCAAGGACGCGTCAACCAGGCGGATAGCTGTCGAGTGAATTTAAACTGAGGTTCTCCGTTTTATGGATGATGCTCTCACGGTTCTCTGAAACCGCAAGCATTCACCTGAAAATGCTTCTTAGATGCCTGAAGGAGCCTGCATGGCACCAAATATATAAAAAAACATATGTATAAAAAAAAAGAGACAAAAAACCCCCCATAAAAATAGTTCTACTAAAACCCAATGCAATCCATCTCAATCCACTTTCAATGACCTCCTCAAACTCAGTGACATTTCATATCCGCAGAAGGGAGAAACAATAGTTTTATTTATTTTTTTATTGTGGTAAAAAAAAATCCACTACAATTAAATGACCATACTAATGAAAGGTACTTTAAAAAAATAAAAAATCTAATACTACAACATGAGGGTTTTTTTAGTGTTTCACTTAAACTGCTAAAATGATTTACTTGTATTACCTGCAGCTCATATCAATGAAACACCAATCGCAATAAAAAAATAATTAAGCACCTAAATCAGCCTGCTCTGAATTTCTCTGATCTCTCTGCAAAGTCAGATTTTCTGCTTCATTCATTTCATAATCTATTCAAAACTAAAGCAGAGTGTTCTACTACAGGATGTGAGTGGAAGAAAATGGCTATTAAAATAAAAGTTTAAAGTCATTTTATTTTTATGATGTTGTTCTCATGTAAAACTCATGTTTTAGAATTGTAGTCAAAATTAAGGTGAGGTTTCATCAGACAGCAACACATGCAACCACAGACTTTATTTTACTGAAGCAAAAAGGTTTCCGTCTTGAAGCCCTAATCTTCAGTCCAGATCTGCAGTATATATGAAGTTGTCACAGGTGGAGTGGAAGTGATGCTTGGGAGAAATTCCTGCAGCTCCTTCAGGGTTGCTGTTGGCTTCTTGGCAAACTCTTTAACACAAATCCGCATTGTCTTTTTCGTTTGTTTTGGAGAAACGTCCAGTTTTGTAATTTCTCCAAATGTTGGCGACTACTTTTATAGTGCCATACAATATGAACTACATATAGATCTTATAAAATTAAGTACCCATGATCACTTGCAAGCTCTCTGTAAACTATAGCTTTAGTTGAAGGGTAGCAGAAGATTGTTTTAGAGTCAGATTTAGAATTGATGACAGGTGTGCATTCATGAAAGTGAATGAGAAATGCCTCAGAATTAAAAGAACATTTTTCAGTACCATTCCAGAAAAAATACACTGACTCATGGGATTTTGAGTAAAACCCAGTCTTCTATCATTGTAGTAGCAAAAACACTCAGACCTCTTTCTATTAAGGTCAATAGTCTGTGACTTGTCCCTAAGCTGAATGTTTATAGAATTACTCAACCAGTGAGAATTTAATAAGGCTCTGACTAGAAGCCATATTATTAAAGTTGGCAGGGCAAAAGAAGTAGGTAATTTTTTTAATCTTTTCTTCAATATGTATCAATTTATTTCTATCTTTATGCCTCTCAATGGGAATCGACATTCTCATATTTTAAGCAACCCTTATCATGCACATCACTCTGGAAACAACCTGAAACATGGTAGCAATATGATATGGGATGTTTTCCATAAGCAGGGATTGGGGAGTTAAGAGTTGTTGAGAAAATGTTTGACTAATTGGTTATTCTGGAGGCAGACCTGTTAGAAGTCATGGCGGCGTAGCCAGGAATCAGAACAACAACCTTAAAAATGCAGCCTGAGCCTCAAAGGAAATCTATCTGCTTGTGTGGCCCAGTCAAAGTCCGGACCTGAAGCCAACTCAGAATTTGTGTCAAGACTTTAAAATTGATGTTCACAGATTCTCTCAATCCAATATGACTTAACTTTAGTTGTAAAAGAGTTTCTCAGTTCAGGTTTCTCAATACCTCAGAAGAACTGCAGCTGTGATCTACAATAATGACTCAAGAGAGCAATTAAACATGGCTTCCAACAAGAATAGAACGTTTGCAGCTACCTAAGCATCCAAACAAGCTGAAATGTGCTGAAAATTCACTTATCGATTCCTCAAATGTTAAATTTGTTGAGCTCTTTGTTAAAAAACAAATATAAAACCTTGCAGGTTGACTTTTTGTGTTTTTCCTCTACCAAGGGTCAGAGTACAGAGGCAATGCATTTAAAGAAATATGGGAATGTGACAGTTTGACTGTGAACATGATGATTTCACCAGAGGCTCTGTGACAGATGATTCAAATCAAAAAAATTTAAAGGGCCCACACTCCATGTCAAACACTTTACACCACACTCATTTATTTAGCACTCAGCAGACCGGCCTCACGGCTCAGAACAATTGGGCCTATAGTCACGGTAAGGGCTCAACACAATTTAACTTCTCCTGGAACCTCAAGACATTTTAAAAAATACTCTCCAAAAACAATATCCAAGGAGAATTTTTATTCTAGTTCAGTGCCAGTTAATTACAGTCAGAAGTGACAAGATCAGATCATCTACCCAGGGGCAAGCTCATCAAACGAGTAGCCCACAGGACTTGTCAGCACTCATCAGTGTCTCCGCAGCCCGATCACTCAGCTGTGATGGCTTTTTCTAGATGTGACTGTGCTCCAATCAGAGACAGCAGGGGCTGGAAGTGAAATATTGAGCGCAGAAATATCACATCTGAAAACCCATCTCCTGATCTCCAGTTGATTTTTGTGCCTGCAGAAAGATGACGACTGATTGAGAGTTGTTTACCTGCCACGGCAAGTTTGGCAGAGTCGAAAATCAGAAGCTGAGTGTGGAAACCTTAAATAATTTCGTTCCATTATCACATTCTTATCTTTATGCGCTCCTGGATTGAGATAGAATTGCATTTTGCTTAAACTACAACACTTGTGCTTTTACAAACAGGCTGGTGTGACTACTTTAAAACCTTTCCATTTCAATTTAAGGTTAAAAGTATAACATGCTGAATCCACATAAAGTCCAATCTTTGCAACACAAAACAGACTGAAAAATCTTATTTCTTGCATCGTATTTCACAAGTCCACAAATGCTAGTTCCCACCTACAGTATTTTTTTTCTACACAGTTTCATTTTACCACTTGTGAATGAAAGATGCAAGTTGTACCTTCCTACCCTCATTTCATCCAGACTTACTGCCATTTCATCCATATAGACAAACTGTTGCACACATTTACTTAACTACTGCCAATTAGTTAATTTCTCTTGTTGGATTTTTCTAAAATTGTAGTAATCATTTTGGCCAGGACCAAAACTACTAAGAGTGAATCAAAGCCTTAGGAAGATGACAAAAGATCCCAGAACAAGAGTCAAAGCAGGCGCCTTAGATAAGATCAGTGTTAAAGATTCAACAATAAGAAATAAACTAAAACAGAAATTGCATCTTAACATAAAAACCTGTCTCACATCTGCCTAAAAAAACATATTCACTAACCTCAAGACATTTGGAAAAATATCCTGTGTACTGCAAAGACTAAAGTGGAGGTCTTTGTAAATTGTGCATCCCGTTAGATCTGGCGTGAAAAAGAAAATCATACAGTCAAATATGGCGGCGGTAAAGTCATGGCATAGGGCTGATTTGCTGCTTTGCAATCTGAATTGATGGAAGCATAAACTCTGCTCTTTACCAGAAAATCCTGAAGGTAAACGTTCAGCCAACAGCTTGTGAAGCTCAAGTGCACTCGAATTATGCAGCAGAAAAATGCTCTGAAGTTCACCAGCAAATCCTCCTCTGAATGGGTAAAAATGACCCACAAGATTAGTTTTGGAGTGCATAAAAATCCAACTGAGATGCTGTAGCATGACCTCAAGTAGACCGTTCATGTTTGAAAAACATCAAATGTGACTTAATTAAAACATATCTGCAGACAAGAGTGAACCAAACTGCCCCCGCAGCAACTTGTTGCCAACTATTGCAATTTTTGCCAAGGGTGCCACAATCAGCAATTCCAGTTCAGTGCAAAATTGACACCCTTGGCAGATTTAAGTGCAAAGTAAACTTTTAATTTCACCAACCTGTTTCTCCCGATGGGAAGTAACGTTAACGTTTCGGAGTGGTCCGCCCAAATCCAAATTAAATCTGACAGATAAACTGTGCAGGGAACTAAAGATTAGGGTCATGACAAGGAGAGCTTCCAACTGAACACATATTAGTGGAAACACATAAAAAACGCTCAGTAATTATAAGAATGGTACGAAAAGGGAACGCTCTTTTTCATATTGTTTTAGGGGTTTTATCTTTTGAGAGATGCCCATCTAATTAAACAAACATCAGAACCAAAGCTGCCTTTTTGATGTTTCTCATAAACTCGGATGTTTGTGGTGTAATTTTTTGAAGCCGCTGTCAACTGAGTGGAGAAAATTAGCTTTTTTGTTTTTGTACCTTTATGCAGTGTTTTGTATCGACAGTCTTTTGTTTGTCAGCTCCTCAAGCTGATTTCTGGCTTCAATTTTTACTACAAAGCCTCAGAAAAATATTGCATGCAAACAGTCCAAGTGTTCAGCAGTTGATATTCAGCTACAATGAAACTCAAGGAGGTTTTTTTTGTCAATGCGCAAACACTCCAGCGGTCACCAAATAGCAAATATGCACTTTGCAGCTTGTTGAGAAAAAGATTCACAGATAACAGGATATGCAGATTTCATTTTTCTTTTGTTTCTTCCCTCCTCTTCTGCTGACTGCACAACAGCTTCTTGAGACTGAAACAGAAAAGTCCCATGGCTAACACTCTTGCCAACAGAGAATCTTTGGCGCTAAAAATAGTTTCCAAACCTCCCTTGTAGCACTTTTTAAAGTGCTCCATGGGATTTTTTTTTCGTACTGAAGTTGGCTTCTTACAAAGCCAACTTCTGACGAAACCAGAATCTAAATATCACCCTGGGATGGAATAGTCACAATCTTCCATTAATCAGGTATGTGGAGAGGGATGAGCAAATCGAGAAACAGAAAGTACATGAGATGGGGCAAAAAAAAGGACACAGAGAATTAGAGATAAAAAACTGAAAACTTGCATAGTTTTATTTGGTGAGAAATTTATCCTACTCTATGTGCAGAGGCTTGTCTTTATCAGTGGTTTTACTAGGTTTACTAAACTGATTGACCATAACATTATTAAGATTTGCCCAAAAGCTTGCTGGTCCCCATTCGGTAGCAAATCAGCCCTGACCCATGGTAGCAAAGACTCCACCAGACCCCTGAAGGTGCGCTGTGGTGTGTGGCACCGACATGTACGCAGCAGATCTTTTAAGTCCTGGAAGCTGAAAGATGGGCTCTTCATGTATCAGAGTAGTTTATCCAGCACATCCACAGATGCTCCACTGGAGAACTTAAAAACCAAGTCCACGCCTCAAGCTTGTTGTTCTCCTTAAGCCACCACCTCGATAACACACTGCTGTGTTGCTCCACTCTGCTGCTGCAACTTGGTTTTGCCCAGCACCAGCTGAAAGCTGCAGTAAGGAATGAGCCCTTCCTAGACTATTCTGATGTGGCATACTTGAAGAAGACATCAGGCACCTGACTGTAGGTACCAGGTGTACCAGATGCTCAAAACAAGCATCAACAGTGGAATAAGCTGCTTGGCAATGGCAGATAGGATTTGGCAAGTTTTCTTATGGATGCAGTCCACATACTCAACCCTGCTGCTCAATCCATAAATACATTTTCCTTACAAATGTGGAACAACTCGAGGGAAAGCAAGCAGGCTGTCCAACAGTACAATTTATTGCCAAGAAGCATTGTTCTAACAAAAACAAAAGTCAGAAAACTCTTATTTCCCTGTTTTTGCCAAATTTGTTTAATCTTAAAACTGTTTTTACATAGCTGGTTTGCAATACAAAGTACATATGATTTGTAAAAACAATGGACATTTAAATGATAGGGTTAAAAAGGGCCTCAAAAATGTTTGAGCTCAAAGCCCCAGCTGTCTGTTATGTGAGTGGTCTTATCCCAGACTCGTGACTAATCTGTCAAATTCAATTATTTCTCATGCATGTGGTGTGACAAAAGAAACAAATCATGCCAACTTGCAAATGAGTCTTTGTAGCTCCTAATTAGCTTTTTGCATTAGTGGTATATTTCTAACATTTGGGAAGCTACAGCTAAATTAGATTCTATAAACTGTAGTTCCACAACTATTTTGTGCACATGGTTCTGTAAAGCAACACTCAGTTAAAGGTATAAAAAATAATGAGCGTTCCTTTGCCACCCAAATGTCACTAAGCAGAAAATGCCTAGAGGTATCTGCATATGCATGATTAAAAGTTTTTAAGAAAATAAATCCTGGCGTCCCATGAGTTTTTCACTTCATTTTAAACATTCAGTGATCCAGTACAAGTTTTTTCTTCCTCCTGCTGCCTTGTAACATCTCTGGATTTTAGTCTCTAGTGAGATCAAACGGGCTTTTTGATCTGAGCAATCAGCTATTTCAGAATCATCACAATAACATCTGCATTCTCCTTACCCTGGTTGAAGAGAAAGGAAAATCTCACATTTCTCTGCTGCAACTTTTGTTTTAATTATATTTGTTCTAGTAAAACATTGGGTGAAGATTCTAACCTCTGAACATTTTATGCCACACAGAAGACGCAAGTCTGGATCGACTTCCCACCGCAAATACCGAGCATCAAGCTATGCAGGAGAGTCTTAGTTTAAATATGAACTCTTATCAGATGGTGACAGGAATCTGTAGCCGTTATTCCATATTTAGCTGCGTCTGATTCATTACAGGTAAAATTAGCAGCGTCCACAATGTACAACCTTAAACTGCTGGAGAAAAGCACGAGTCCCCACGAAACCATGAACAGGACTAAGAGGGTGTGACCTGCCAAACCACGCAGCAGACCGATGACAGACGGACACATGGGATTTACCAGCCAAAGATAAATGTCAGTTTATTTAACAAGTTGAGTAGCATTTGAACAACGACAGCAGCATCATATTCACAACAAGATGCCAAGTCAATACAAGTGTTCCTATTTGTGAAATGGGTCAAAGAGTGGTTTGCCCTTTTTTAAGTTTGGTTATCTTCCTCTGCACTCATTAGAAAAGAGGAAGGGAAGGTCCAAAGCCATCTCTAAGCCCTAACAGCATTTAAAGCAAACAGATCCTTTCAAAATACACTTTTGTGATGCAAGACAGTTGAAAGGCAGGGTTTTATAAGACAGACAGACCATCATGGATAGATGATGCATCAAATAAAACAGCAGAGGCCAATTACATTTTTCTCTAAAAGAGTTGTCTAACAGACTACGAGGTGCCCACTCCACTTTTTGAAGACGATTATGAAACAAATCAAGCAGATGCATATTTTCAACAGAAAGACATTACAATATGTAACAGCAGCTGGATAGCTTGAGCAGGGTCACCTCTCTGACCATCAAACACATGTAGGCTACACCCAGTATAGCTTCTCAGGTAAGAAAGCGTGTTACTTTATCATTTTGTTCTTTGATGAGCTCTTTGCGAGTAAAATGTGTTAGCTGACATCCAGGATATAGAATTAAATGCCTGTGAACTCTTTCAAAACCTCTGGTTGCACCTCAGTAATCTATTTTAACTCCCATAGACAATATTTACAACATGCCTTGCATTGAGATGGTACGTTAGGCTTGAACAGCTTCAGTAGTAGGCAGGCTTTCTTGCACAACTTGCACACAACAGTGGTGTTTTCCACTGTTGCATCAAATCGCTTTCTGAGGCAAAAATTCACAGTGGACCAAAAAATGCAGTTTTGTCATCCATCACTTTGATATAGCCTGTGTATCAAATTCACAGATGTACCAAAAAAACAGAAGGAAGCTTCCAGCTCAGAACTTTTGCGCAAAAATGTTTAATGCATTTTAACGCATTAAAATCACTTTTAATGTGTTAATGTCCCACTCTTAGATTACATATCATAGACAAAATCGGCTTTAGTTTTTACACATGGTCAGCCTAACTCTCAGGATCTGTCCCCTTTTTCCCTGCTTCCATCAGTCTGCAGCAGGTTGATGGGGTATTCTGACAACTAGCCCAAGCCAAAGAAATGATCCCAACAGTCTCTTTAAACTTACTTTCAAGGGGACAACACTGCAAAGCAGCCCTTGCCTCAATAGAAAATGCTGCTTTGCAGTGCTGCAGGGCCTGCTTTGCAGATTTGAACTCTCTGAATTTTATGATTGGCCAGGTCTTTTTCTATCAAAACTTTTAACTAACCACTACAGCATGAAGGTTTTTCTTATGAGTGAATGATTTTAAAATGCATATCTATATGTGGTGATGTTCAAATTTGAAAAGCTAAACTGTAAGCCACACTGCTAAATCTGGCAATCTAGCTCACCTACTGGGAGATTTATCACCTGTATGTATCAGCGTTTTCAAATAAAGGCAGGGTCACTCATTCTCCAGTGACAGGTCTTATCTCGCCCAATAGGGCCGATCATTCCCAGGGGGCATCGCTGTGACAGATCTATTACCCAATCGAGACACCACCACTGCACTAATAACACTGCCCCCCATGTCTAGATGTAATCAAATTCCTGCTAACGTTGAGCCATGGAGGAGGTTTATGTGTGATTCCGCCCGCACATGTATGTCTACGGGTGCGAGACAGCATGGAAAATCAATATTTAGTCCCTTCTCAGGATGGATTTTAGAGATGGGTTCAAATGTCACTTCTTTCTGCAGCTTCACTGGAATCTGATTATTTAAAACAAAGGAAGAAAGCAAACTGAATTCCATTTGATCCATCTTGATTTGTAAAACTCAACCGTTCTTCATTGCAAGAATTGTTTTTTTTCTTAATGCTTCATGTGCATAAATGCAAAGCTAAATGAATGGATCAAGTAATACAAAAAGATGAAAACAACAGTATCCAGTTTCTGTAAGCAGTTTGTTACAGCTGATTAGGATGCATCTTGAATTTCATGTGGATGCTATGATTCATCACTGAGGAAGCGACCTCACACAAGAGATGAATTATTTAATCGGCCTTGGTGGACTGTCCACTGTCCTGCAGGATTCCCTCTAATATTTCTGTACCTGGAGACTAGTCATGATAAGTAGCGCATATTTTACTTCAGAAATATTTCCTGTCGCATTTCTATCTACAAATTGAGAATGAATAGTGTCTCATATTTTTGTGTGAGGCATAATAAACATGCATAGATCACAGAACTTTAAGCATAACATAAATGCGGCCCAAGATTGAACATTTCTCTGCACCCCTTCAGCTTCCCTGTCCCCTACTGAAGAAAAAGTATGACCAGAGCATGGTGCTGCCACCACCATTTTACGTGTTTTTCTTAGAACCAATTTAAAATCTATAATGGCAGTACTTACAGCTGTTTTGAGATCAGATGGTAAAATCTTTTTGATATTTGAAAGTGAGTGAACTTATCCATTAAGTGGAAAACCAAAATGTTTGACCTGGCAAATTAAAAAAAAGCATTTTGATTTAAAATAACCCAATTACAACCTTTGCATAAGACACGATTAGACACAGTTAGAAGTTAAATCAAATATTTTTCCATTCTGATTCAGACCTGGACAATTATAAAAGGAAATCCCATAGTTTTATATACTTTTCAACATTGTGTAGGAACCCTTCATAGGCCTCTACTACCACACACTCATTCTTGGTGATGATTATGCTTTAGGCAAATTGTGTCACTGTGACCTCAGCCTGGCTAGCTGTCTAAGCATCAACAGGAAAAAGCACACGTCCAAGCATCCACTAGACAGCCTATATGCCAACTAACATATGCAGCGATTTGAGAAGTGAGCGTACACTCACTGTCTATGAGAGCAACCACATAGAGGCACACTCAGGTGCACACTTGTGCAGTTTGTGGCTGCGATCCAAGAGGCGCCCAGCGTTCACCAGATCCTACTGACAGCCTTGGAAAAGGCTCACCTGATGGTCCAACTACCGGCCATCTGGCCGCTGAATAACACTACTCGTCTGCTTTGGCTCACACAACAGACACGAGGTTAGACACGCCTGTAAATATACGAGCACATGCAGTAAGATGCCCGTTTAGGATGGAAGGTGAAAATATGCTGCCTCTCTGGGTGGGTAATGCTTTCTTGTCTTCAATGTTCAGCCAAGCTGAGGAGGGTTCAGTGCAACTGTGCATGCACACAGTTGGTTAAGGGCATGCAATGAACGGACAGGCGAAATTTAATCCTGCAGGTGACTCAACATAAGTAGCAATGACTAATGACTTCACATATTATTTACTCTCAATTCCTGGTCACAACTGTGGCCAAGAATGAATGTATTTTTGCCCACATAAAGATGAGTCTATTATTTAAATACCTTATTGGTCCATTACAAACATCTTAAATCCTCATTTTTACTCCACAAAAGCAAAATGCGATGGATCTTCACGCATTATACTCATTTCTTCCCCCTGCATAAGCCATTAGAGTAAATGCATGGCACTGCAGTGGAAACATAATGAAAGAAGAGGCAATCGGAACATGCTGATGATGACACATGCAACACTGATTTAATTTCAAGGTTGCCCTGAAACGATCATAAAGACCCCTAATAGGCTTGGGAATTCCGTCTTTGAGGGATCAGCGGCGTCTTTGCGCGGCTGCTGGAGGAGACATGGCCAGGATCTGATGTTGGGGGGGGGAGCTGGGGAAACGGGCCACATTTTTTCCCCCTGTTGGGCTGAAAACACATTTTGCTCGGCAACGGAGGCGACATATTTACACACACCAAGAATACATTTAAAAAAAAAATCTCACGTTGTTCTTGTTGGCTGTGCAAAAAATAAAAAACGGTTGAGGATATCACCAGCTATGCGTTAAATGAGAGCTATAAGGTGGCCAATGTTGCTGGTACAGACAGACAGGTGCCTGTGAAATACAGATATTCTGTCTAAATAGCAGGTTTAACAGATTCCCATAAAACTGAGCGATTCTTATTAATTATTGGATCAATCTAATTCAATCTGACCCCGGCGTTGTCTTTTAATTAGAAATCTGAACTTGGCTCAGCAACAGACAATAGCTCCATAGTCCCGTTTCCCCCTTCAGCATCTGCCGCACAGACACTTACCGCGATGGGAGGCAGCGATATTCCGGACAAAAAGGCGACTCCATAAAAGAAGAAAGGGAGGAAAGTAACAAAAGGTAGCCGAGAGCAGCAGCCCACCTCCTCCTACTAGTAGTCCTACTACTACTCCATGAGGCTCGGCCAAGCCACCGCTCTGTCGGTTTGTGATGTGGATCACGCAGCGTGTGAGCCCATGAGGATGGATGCTGTGTGTTGCTGGAGGGACGGAAGGGGGCGGGGACAAGCGGTGACAGGCGGGACAGGCGGGACAGGCGGCTCCAGAGGAGCGTGGATAATTCTGTAAAGGGACCTTGTGTTACAAGTAAGCAGGCTGTCTAGCCCCGTATATTCCCTGGCAGCCTGCCCTCTAGACCCCCTGTGTACTAAAAGGAAGGGCTTCACGTTTCTTTAGCATGGCGGGGGGGAAAGTGGATGTCTCTTTAAGAGCCCTGTTTACTATGCATGAAGCGTCATGGCTTCACAGGTGGATGGTTGGCTGAGGAGTGGCTGCCTCTGCTGCTGATTGGGTTTCAAAGAGCCATGGCCATAAATTATCGTATCTTTTCTTTCTTTCTTTTTTTTTTTAAATAAATCATTTTTATTTAACCACGGTCGGGTAAATTCGTATGAATATAGAGGTTCCATCCATCCATCCATCCATAGCCTTTCAGCGGGTGGGGGAGGGGAGGAGGTCCCTATCTCCAGCAGTAATTGGGCAAAAGGCAGAGTGCAGCCTGGACAGGTCACCAGGCCATGACAGGCAACCAGTTAACCTAAAATTAATTGAGTAGCGGGAGAAAAGCCATGGATGCTCAGAGAAAGCATGAAAACTCAATGAAGAAAGACACCAGAGTTGTTGCGGTAAATAAACACAACTCTGCCAAAACGGATTTATTCCTAATAAATGACATTTAATAAAGCAAAAGAAAAGAATATAAAACAATGTTTCACTCTGTACTTTCACTGTGCTACCGTACTTATTTTTAAAAAGAGTGATAGGAAGTTATCGCTCCCTTAAGTTACTCTTCAATACACTTTTATATCCAAATACATGTGAGGGTCAATTTATTTAATATCAGTTTAAATTATCTCACTCTTCTCTAGAGCACATTAACTGTTTAATACCTAAATAAATAAAATAATTGTGACTTTTTTATATTTTATAGGCTCAACTATTCATAGTTATCATTGTTTTCTAATAAATTACAGAGTTGCAAAAAAATACTGAATTTGTTTAATTTAATTTCTACATATATTCACAAACACATTTTGTTAAATAAAAACGTACTAAAAAGAAAGTGCAATATTTTACTGCGGACCTTCTCCGCATATGAAAATGTTCACACCGAAGACCGTCTACCTCCTGAAGTCCAAATATACAAAAAAAATACCTGCAGCCTCAAAAGAAACTGCATGCCAAGCATTTCAGTGGCTGTAAGATTCTCGTATTTCTTTGGAGAAAACCCACCTATAAATAAAACAGCTGAGTTATTGCTCAACCTGGACTGCTGAACTGAATCAGTTTCTTCTTTTCCCTATACTGGTCGTCATATTTAAGCAGGGCAGCTTAGTGGATAAGGCTTTATTTAAAATTGATATTATTATTTTTAGTTCCACATAATGGGCAACCCAAATCGCATTATCAGCACTGCTTGCTTTCTAAAACATGTTAATTTATAGGGTAGAGTGGTCTGAAAACTGGACCTCCAATGGAATTGTCCATGGGCTGAATATTGGATTTAATTTTACTAAATGACCCTAAATACCTAAAATGCATTAATAAAACCTACAGGAAGGGTGGACTGCCAGGTCCTAATTTGAACTTGAGTCAAAGGATAGCTAATATGTGCTCCTGGAACTAATAGTCATAATTCATGGAGAATATAAGTGATAGATTTGATGTAAAAGAGCTTCCATTGAATAACATGATTCACATGAGTTCTAATAGACAGGGATAGTTGCTTACATGAAGATATGGCAAGCATTTAAAATGTTACAGACTTAAAACCCTCAGAATTTTTCAACATATCAGACCTTTAGAATTAGATCCATTGAATAAGATACAAGAGAAAGTACCAATGAAAATAGTTTTATTTGGTTGTATAGAGCATAGAGGATGGCATATTTCCATGCAAGAAAGGGAAATTTGTTTTTTCGAAACGCTGGTTGTCCGAAGCATACAACCTGACACCATAAACTAATAAACAAAAATAAATACATGAAATCCCATCTAAACTATAGTATCCACCACTTTTAAAGTGCATAATTGTGTCAAAGAAAGACCTGAACTGCTTCCAGCATTAGCACTGTAAATGCACTGCTGCCAAAACTGGGACAGACACACTGAAGTGAAATCATGCTGCCCATCTCCGATATGAAAAATTACAAAAGAAATACTGGTGTGTTCAGTGATCTAGATTTGGCCTGCATGCTACATTACACTCCATGCTCTGACTCACCTTCTTCCATCCATGAGATTTTTGAGCTCAATATCTCTGCGCCTCGTTATCTCTCATCCTTGGTCCACAGTCACAACAAACTGTGATCAGAAAAATATACTTTTACAATGTATGACGTGGAAGCCGGGACTGACAGAGCACATAGAACGTCAAATAAAACAGTGAAAACTGAAATAAACTGGGATAAATAGAGCACGCTGAACATCAAACAAAAATGGGGTTCTTTATTCTCAAAATAGAATTTTCTCTGACTTGCAAAACTGAAAAAAAAGTTCAAGAAATGCAGCAAAAATAGTCTTTTGTTATGTAAATGGTCTATTAGATAGTAGTTTAAAACGCTTAACCAGCAATGGCTTTAGCAAAATGGTGAATTAACAGCATTGATGCAAAACATTTAACAGAAAACTGAAATAAAAAGAACAAACAAAAAGACATGACATCGGTAACATCACTTCAGCTTCATACATGGGAATACATTTTGGACATTAATTACCAGAAATCTTGATTCTTTACTTATGTGGCCATAAAGTGGTTATCCCAACAAGTCTCGGCTAAAAATGTCCTCCTCTTCCGTTTTCTCAGTCAGAGTGCCAGCGTATGTAAATAAGAGTTTGTTTTAACTTCCGGTACTTTTAAACCGCTCTGTTGAAACAGCGTATGTGGCGCATGTTGCTATTTTTGTCAGCTACATGCTGACAAAAATAAGGACTACAACATTGCAGTCCCATCTAAACTCCTAAAAGCAAAGGAGAATTTACAAAATATATTTTACAGGTATTATGTTTTTACCCGGCAACGCAATGTGAACCTTAACTATAAACGGTTTTGATGCATTAAATTCTGGGTTTATTCCACAGATCTTTCTTCCCTCGATAAATAGGCCAATCATCACCACCTGGTGCTGACACACATTTGGAGGAAACAAGAGACGTAGAGCCACTGTCCCTCATAGCAACCAACTATGGTCTGAAAAATATAGTAAACATCAGGCTACTGGTCACTAGTGATGAAACAACACAAATTCAAATCAGTTCAGAATCACTGAGAGGATTGGATCATTTTGACACTATCAATTCCAACTCAGAGCCTGGAGCAGCTAGCATTCCTTCACACACAGCTTAATATAGTCCCATAAAAATGGAGAAGCAACACAGCAAATAATAGCAACATATGTCAGGGAAAAGAATGGACACCGACAGGTCAAATATACTGAGATAAAGAAGGGACTATTAAATGCTGGAATTTGACTCTAGTATTGTGTTTAAAATGACTGTTATCGTTTTGATTATACACTAAGAGGAAAGTATATAAAACAACTGTGACAGTAATTTCAATGGGGTTTTCCACATTCAAAATTAGTGCAAGATCCTCTTCAAGATTATCTTTCACAGCTGGCATTTTTAGCCTTGAAAACCAAGCATTGTTGCTTATTGAAGCTAATAAACATTTCACTAATTTTTGGCATTAAGTGAGGCTTAAAAGAAGCAATATTTTGCTTACTGCTATTATTTTTATTTAGTTTATTGCAAAATGATAAAAATATTTTTTTGGGCAACTAGCATAGTAATAAATACCATAGATGCTTAAAATTAGTTGGAACAACATACTTTATTGGGGAAATAAATTTAGATTAAAAATACAGAAAAAATACTGTAAGCTGTTGGGTTTTTATAAACTGAAATAAAACTTTATTACATGGACCAGAAACTTGTAAACAGACTACAAACACAACACTGCTAAACATGAGGCTGGAAACAGGAAGTAAAGAGAACTGACCTGACTTATCAAAATAAAACAGGAAAACACCAACATGAAACTCAGAAACTGATAATAGCTTTGAATGCAAGAAGCAGAAGAAACACAACAGAATAAAGTCCAAAATACGGAATCGTGTACCATAAAACACCTTGATTTTTTGAATTGTTTAGTTTTGTTTTTCTTTTCACATTCATTATTTATGACATGTTCTGCTGGCTTTTTCTGGAGTCACTTGATTAACTGTGCTGGGCTGTAGAGCCCTGTGAAGGAGTGGAGTACACACACACACCCACCTACACACACACACACACACACACACAGACACACACACACACACACACACACATACACACACATACACACACACACACACACACACATCAGCTTTTATTGAGAGTATGCTTGTCATCTCATTTACTGTATGCCTCCTGTTACTCTCCCTGTTTGGCAAAAAAAGTTTTGCACAGATTCAGCAACACTATAGAGTTTCTACAGTGTGCTAATGATGCACGACAAAACTATATACAATGTCTAAAAATTTGTTATGCTACACTTATACACTTATCAGAGGTTCTTAACCTTTTTTGAGGTATCAAACCCACCAGTTTCATATGCGCATTCACTGAACCCTTCTGTAGTGATAAATAAAATAGGATTTTTTTTCCCCCAAATTCAAGACATAGGGGTGACCCAACTAGAGTCTAGTTGGGTCACCCCATGATCACCAAGTCTTCTTAAAAGGTAGAGTCTCTGAAAACAGTTCTTCAAAATATAGTCAGTGTTTTCAGTAAAGTTGAGCTGACTGTCCAGGAACGACCCAAGGTATTTAAAATTTGCCACAGTTTCAACAGGTTGGCCATCGAGAGAAACTGCAACCACTTTAAGGTCTTGTTTAGATCATTTAATTAGCTCTACATTCTTAAGAGAATGAAAAATTAATAATAAACTAGAAAATTTCTGCAGAAATTTTACGGGGCCTGCCAAAGTTTGCCCGTTAGAAATAAAACTAAAAGCTACTACAAGATTTCTCCATGACTGATAATAAAACAAAATAAACTATTAAAATAAGATTTGATAAGAACAAAATATGACTTAAAACAATAAAGAATAATTAGAGTATCAATTTATAAATCAGTGCAAATACAACATTAATTCAAATTGGAAGGAATGACTTATTTTATTTTAAAATACATTAAGGAGCTTTAGATAGGGTGACAGAGACTGTTCCAGTATGCCCACCAGCTGATGCCCCATTGAACATCAAAAGATCACAACTTGGTGAAACACGGGGAATCTTCAGCACTGGCCCCACGAAGACCTCACACCCAGATGTTCATCAGGAATTCTGTCATCAAGGTGGAAAAGAGGAAATGACCTCTTTGTTAAACTCTCCAAATTGTGGGCACAATAATCCTCAACAGGTGAGCATCAGTCACTCAGGTGATTATCCTGAGCTCAGAATTGAGAAAAATGGGCTACTGGAGACCAGAGGATCATCTTTGTTGTTTCTCCTGTTATAAAGTTTTCATCTTTCATGTACGATGTGAAAACAAATTCATTTTTACTTCAAGAAGCATCAAAGAACACAGAGACACAAAATGAAGATATGTTTGGAAAAAAAATTGTACAACCATTATTACTAATCAATTCTTTTTTTCACAGCAACTGGAGGTTTATTGATAGATTGTAAGTCTTTTATATACAGTATATTGTGTCTAATTGTTCATTCATTTCACAGATAATTTTGGACAAATATTTGTGAAACATTCTATTTACATCAGGAATATTTGACTTTTCTAAAAATTATTTAATCATAACTAAGATTTGTGGTAAAGTTTTTGTTAAGCATTGATACATTTATGCATTTTAAATATTTTTTCTGGTGAGACATGACTCTTGGTTAGATAATTTTGAACATTTATTTTAGGATTTGAATTCTTGATATGATTTTGCTGTCTGACTTGGTCGGATTTTATGTGTAATGAATGTTCCAACATTTTAACAAATGTTATATAGAAGGTTCCATACTAAAAGGGAGGCTTAATTTTGTTAATTCGTAGAATTGTTTGAGTAGGATGAGTTCAAGTGGTGCAGAGAAAAGTTAGTGGTCGGGAGAAAGTTAAAACAACTGGGATGGAAAGGTAAGTGGAAGGAAAAAACTGTATGTTTTTCATTTTCTTCTTTTTGCTCATCCTTTATTTTGCGGGAATGAATCCAGTGGACTGATCCCTCTAGAATCCGGTTATAGACCGGGATGAAGTCCAACTGAGGTGGGAGGAAGACCTGTTTTTATAATCAAATTAAAGGTTAAAGAACAGCAAAATAAACTAGAGACCTGGGAAAGTCCCTGAAGAGGATTTAAAGCCAAATTGGATTATGTTTCTAATAAAGTATATCGCAAGAGTGAATTTGGTGGAACTATTAACCATAGTATTTATAAATAGGTTAAAAAATAGAATTAAATAATCGTACAGAAATGAACTAAGGTCCCTCAGATGTTTAGTTGATAATCAAGATCCAAACCAATTTTTTTTTATAAATTATATATATCTATTTTTCCTTTAGAAAATATAAAACTAATAGGTAAATAAAAGCATAGTCCTAGAAAATAGAATTAAAAATCTTATAAAAAGGGGGGAATTTAATATGAAAAAAATCTTCTCTTAAACATTCATAATCTGGTGAGAACAAAAGTAAGGAAAACAAAGGAAATAATATCTGGTATTAAATTTGATCTAGCAAAATTATTCCAAACCTTTCATGAATTTGAAAAATGAAATGTGGAAGGCAATGTAAAATAAACATTTCAATAAACATGGAATATTTATCCAAAAATGTATTTCTAATAAATAATATAGAATATATAATATAGACAATGTAGTGAAGTATAAAGTATTCTCTTAAAAATAAATAAATCGTAGTTGTGTTTTTTTTCTTTTAATTACACTCTCTTGTTCCTGTAAATCCATTAAAATATAAGTAAGAGATATTATTTTTTTAATTTAAGAAAAAAGAACTATAAAATTGATGTAGAGGTTGGTTTAGTAGTTATGGAGCGAAGACGTGTTTTGACAAGTAAATCTCCTGTGAAAAGCTGATATCACTTTGTAGTTTCTGCCAAGGTCTGTATGTGCCAAAACGGTGTTAAAAGTTCCGTTTGATGAGGTAGGATGTTTTGCTTGTTGAGTTGGAATATGTGGAAACCAGTGGAATGATATTGTCCTTAGGTTGGGGTGTGGACTGATGGGACTCCATACTGTTTTTAAGGGTTTTTCTGAGAAAACCTCTAGAATAGTCACGTTTTCTGAGGCTAGAAAAAGGTGTTTGTGTAGCTTTTCTTCTATCTGTGTCCTCTGAGCAGATTCTATTGAATCTTAAAAGTTGTGATTTAAGGATCCCTTTAAATACATGTTTAGGATGATGACTTTGTTTATGGAGAAGACTATGTGTGTTGGTAGGTTTAAAGAAAACCTTCGAAGATAGGATGCCCAACGAGGGGAAGGTAGATCCTTTAAAAATTGTTGCGTCTAAGTAATGAATGAGTAATCAATGAATCCAGGCAGAGGAAGAAAATAAACGAGTCAAAAGGTCCATCTCCATTTTCTTAGTTTGCGTTTCTTTGCCTCAAATTCTTGTTCTTGTGATTTGAAGTCGTTGTGTGATGCGGGGGAAATGGAGTTGGTAATACTCCTCCTCCGGTGTTTCCAGACATTGATGTTGTTTTTGACTCGGGTGGTCGGTAATACAGCCACGACAGGTTTCTTTGAAGTGTTTCAAACAGGTGAGGTTGAATAAATGAATAAAAGCCGTTTTTACAACGGAGATGAGTGTAGTTGAAAACCACCAACTTCATCTTGGTGAGAAACTGGTGAAGCAGGAGGGGGTGGCGGAAATCCGGAGAAGGTCCTAGCCTCCTCTGCTAAGGACTGAGGGGTGGAGTGAAGCAGTCCGCTCTCTGTACCGTATTCAGGTAAGTTGGACATTAAAAAATGTGTAGGAGAGATCGCAGGAGATGAGGTGGTAGAGGAGTACAAGACCGGTGAAGGCGGATGATATAGCTCCATGTAGCAGCCTCCGGGGGATGTGGGAGAGAACAGACTCCCTGAATATTGAGAGCACAATGGTGGTAGTCTCAGGCAGGAAGAAAAAAATGAGGAATGTGATCAAGGAACATTGAGTCCACGCTCATATATACACCAGGGGGCGTGTCCTCAACAACTCCACCCAGAGGGGACGGAGTTATCCTTAGAAGAGGGTGGGGCCCCGTGGGACAACCGGGAGTTCAAATTCCAATAGGGTATATGCCACGAGAGGTGGTGACGTATTTTCGTTTGAATTTATGCTACATAGATTGGTTCCGGGTCCTGCTTGCTCCTATTGTTCTTGGCCAAAGCTGCAATATCTGTGTGTTGTCCTTAAGACATTTCTATAAATAAGTAAGTTCATAAGGTTGAATAATTCTAAAAGTATTTCAGTGTAATTAAAATCGATTGCAAGTTGTTTAGACAAACAATTTATGCTTTATATAAGTTTGTATAAAAAAATACGGTAAATTCTACTTCCGGTTCCGTACTTCCGGTTCCGATTATGTACTTCTGATATTCCGTTTTTGCTTCAAAACAAAGGTTCACATGCAAGAGGAAGCATGATAATATGCTAAGTAATCTTAGTGATGTGAGTAAAAAAATATTATTGGAAGTATATAATAAAATCTGGGAGGAAGGTATGTTACCTGATAA
>CAEGAF010094200.1:0-14657 GCA_903067075.1 Micropoecilia bifurca | reverse complement strand
CAACAACTTCAAATATGTAGCTAAGCTCCACCGTTAGCCTCCATGTTTACTTCCTCAAACACTGAGCTCTTCTTCTTTTATGGCGGTTGGCAGAAACACTGAGAACGATGACGCTATGGCGCCCTCTACTGCGCATGCAGGACACTTTCAGGTCGTTTGCACTGCAGAACACATACAGGTACATTTACTGGCAGTGTGAACGACCCGCAAAAAAAAATCAGAATTGAGTCAGTTCAGGCTGCAGTGTGAACGCAGCCTTTGGATTCATTCACACCAGTCACGTTTAGTTCACTTTGATTGACTAGAGTTGGTTTGCTTTGAAAGTCTGGTTCGCTTGGGATGGTCAACTGGGATTTCTGTTCATCTAGCAAAAATATTTAGTGTTTAGACTAAGTTTGATAGGAGACCAAGATCGCAACATTTGTTAAATTTTCAGCTTGGGTTGTTTTCTTTCCCTCTGTATCTTCTTCAAAGGTTTTTGTGTTGTTTCCTTAAATAGTTCTTGATGCAGCGCCACCACAGGTGAGGAGGGGAACAGTTTTATGAAAAGGTTTGGGAGTTGACGGAGTGCAGTGTGAAAGCAAACTGCACTGTGTTGAGCGAGAACTTCAGAAAACCCAGTACCAGCAGATTATCTGGCGCCCAAATTATCACCGATTGAATTGATTTTCAAACGAAATGCAAACTTTACTTTCACCCGACATCAGGACTTTGTAGCCCTCGTTCTTTTTCTCCACGGTCCAGGTGATGCATCTGCATGCACCATTTTTCCTTCCACTAAACCTCCCAATGGTTTGCGTAAGGAACTTTGTAAATTCATTTCTACATTCAAACATACTTACATTTTCAAGTCATTTTCATCAAAACTAACTCTTGAAATACTCCAACCGCAGAAATCTTTTCATTTTCCTACTTAGAAATGATAATCCGACAAAATGCCGACAGTTTGTCTCTCATTGAAGCAGCAGAGCAGCAATATGGTGGAAAAGCTGCTGACTTCGGACCGCGCAGTGAGATGAACGGGCTTAAAGAGCCGCAGGAATAAGATGCTGAGCCTCTTCCAACATCCACAAAATTACTTCTCTGATCAAATCTCCCAGAAAAGATTGAAGCTTTAAGTTAGAAAACCTGAAGCAAAAAAAAAAAGAAAATTCTGCATCGACGGAACAAAAAAAAAAAAAAAGAACCTCTGTGATTTATGTCCAAAACATTTGCATAATGGCAACTAAAAAATTAGCCTAATTAGCGAGTGGAGAGCCTCCAATTGTGCTGAAAGTAAATGGTGCCACAATGAAGAAGCCAAATTATTGTTCCCGATTAGAAGCGGCTCTAAATCAGAGGAACCTCCTGCTGCGACACGAACAAACTCAAACCTCCTCATCCTTTTGGCAGGACGAGGCGCCGATCCGCCAAACGCAGGAAGCGAGGCGGCGCCGCCATCCACGGGGTCCGGGATGTGAGTCAGAGCCGCGCGTCTGTTCAGCTCAGCACCGGCCACAGATTACAGCTCTGATCAGGTTCACCTCCGAAAACATCTTTAATCGCTCAGATTGTCTTCATCCGGACCGGGAATAAGATGCAGGATTACGAGCCCCGTAGATTCTTCACAAGAAACCAACCAACACATGGTGGGAATGGGATTGTTCTCTTTGGAAATCTGACACTGTAACCTATAAAAATGCCTCGTTATAGTAAATTATTCCTGGTTATAAGTTGTTGCGTCAAACTTATTTATTTTTTACAACTGTAAATTATTTTATTTTGACTGCTTGTTTTCCCTTTATGAACAATTATTTACTGATTAGCGAGGTTTTTCTTCAGTCAGAAAAAGTTTGGAAACAGACTGGACTCTAAGATTTATTTAAAAGCCGTTTTGTATTGTTTATAAATAAAATATTTTTTCCTGATTAAGCTTTAAAATAAAATTCAGAAACTAAACATCCATCAGGTTATAATCTGGGCTCGTCTTGACTCTGAATCTTGACCCTTAGGTTGGATTAGATCCCAGCCTAAAGCGCCGTTATGAGTATTTCATGAAAACTGTTGCATTTCTTAAAGTTTGGGTTTTATTTAGGAAAGTTTTCGTTAGATTTATGACAATCGGTTTTCCAAACGGTTTAACTTCAGGTTCTCAGTTCAACTTTTCCTGATTTTGTATTTAAGCAGGTTTAATCAGTTTGTAAGTTACCAAAGACACATATTAGATTTACACACAATTTCAGTCTTTCAATTAGTAATTTCCTGTAATTCATCAAAAATATCCAATTTCCAGGATCACTAAACTTGTTTAATGTGGTTTTAACAAAATTATCTGACGTCATTTCACCTCGAGGACCCGACTTTGCCGACCTACCTTCTCCAAAAGCTGTTCAACACACCTGCCTGTTCAAAAATACACTTCCTGTGCTGATTATTCAGAAATATGGTCCTAAACATTTTATTTCATACTTTTAATGACTCAGTTTGCTAAAATTTTCCATCAATTTTTAGTCCAATGTTAAATATTTTACCAGTTCAGGCCCGTAATAGCTTAGATTAAATCAATTACACACAAAATCAGGAAACCCAGTCATTTGTTTTCCTATCAAGGATGTACCAATCATTTTAGTTGACAATTGATTAATGGATTTTTTTCTTCATTTTTTTTTTAGAAAAAACAGCTTTTTAACTTCTCATTTTCATTAGACGTGCAATAAAGATCCAAAGAAATTCCTTTTTAAATGAGCAGAAAATATGCTAAAATATGCTCGTCAAACAAGATGGCTGCCTGTGCTGATCTATGGAAACCAAACCATACAGGTGGAAAAAAAAATCCTAATTTTCCAAAAATTAAAGCTTAAAAAAAAACCAAAATGTGAAAACTCAATAAGATCAAATTATCAACCAGCCCTATGAAGAACTCAACTTTTGGGATAAAAAAGGTCAAGTTGTAATGAGGAAACCATAATTTAAATTTTCCAAACTTTGTAAATAAGCTACATTTGCCATTCATCAGGACAGAACCAGAACCAGTTTGTGTTTCGTCTTGGAGCTCAAACTGAGACAGCCACATCAGGAACATCTTGCTCTTGGTGGAGAGACTTAAAGAAACAACCCAAAGTGAAATTTGATTTGAAATGCTCTTCTTTATTGGTCAGGAACATTCTATAAAGAAATACATTCACACTCACAGAATGTTACAGGGCAGAAAACAAGGAATAAGATGTTAGTGACGGGGAGCCGCTCACGTCGGGTCAAAACCAAAAACCTTTCTAACTCCTCGGCAGGATGGGAAAAAAAAAACGATTACACAAATACTGAGATCAACAAAAATACAGAAATGTAAACATGTAACATTATATTCATAGATCCAACTGGGACAATAATCTGGTTCTGCTGTAAAGTGCAGCTCATGGCTCTTTGTCCCTTTTTTTAATTATTTTTGGCTCCATCCACCAAAAACACATGAACAAGATGTTTCTGAGTATGGCTGTCTCACTGAATGAAGAGCGAAAAACAAACTGAGGTGAACTGAAGCCGGTCAGGATGTGAGCGGGAACGTGAACTTACCTTCAGCTAAAACAAACAAACAAAACAAAATGGACGACGGAGATGGAGGAGGAAGTCACTGAGCGGCGGCGGCGGCACACAGACATGCAGCCCAGAAACTGAAGCGTTCGCAGCCAGACAGAAAACAACCGATAAACGGTCGAAAGTTTCATCAAATCGACGTTTTTATCCGAATCTACAAGAGAAACGAAGAGCTGAGGCTTTTTGTCAGGAGCTGGAGAGTTTTCTGATCACTTTAGGTCAACAGAATCATGAAATTTCAAATGCAACACAAGAATATAAATGCATTTTATGACATCATAAATCATGAGAAATATTAGAAATTTAAATCTAGAGTCACACCTGAATAAAGTATCGATATTTGAGCTACAACGTTTGTTTTCTTTAAATAACTGTTTGCTTTTCTCTTTTCCTCCAGATATAAAAACTGGGATAAAACACTAAATATAACCAAGTATTTTTGGTCCAGTTTCTAGTTCACTAGAAATAAGTGACTTAAGTTAGTTTTGTCTTTTCAGCAATAAATAGGAGCTTATTTTAAGTAACGAATTCCTTAACACTTATTTTTAGAAAGTGTTATGATGTCATCGGCAGATTATTTCACTTAAAACACTGGAAAAATGTCCTGAGTGAAATAATCTGCATGTGGAACCAGGACTTTTTCATCTACATTCATCAATTGTTGACTCAAATCCAGCCCTTATATCTTGCTGAAAAGTTGTCTTATTTGAAGTGTAATAATATATTTGCACTATAAAATAGACCAAAAGTACTTGGTAATATTTAGTGTTTTTGCAGTGCAAACCTGGCATCTTACAGATGAATGTCTTGAAAATAAACAGGTAGGAGTTTAACCTCACATTAACCCGTTTCTCCAACGTTTTGTTTGTTTTTTCAAACTAATCTAAATTTGGAAAAAGCTTTAATGATTTACAGGAAACCCTGCATGTTGAATCATTTAATGCAAAAATGAACCGAGTGGTTTCAGCTCTGCTCTTTGAAAACGAGCCTCGACCAAATAAAGTCTCCCAAACTGAAGGTTTCTGACCCCAAACGAAGAGAAGCCAGCATGAAGCAGGAAGCAGGAAGCGCCGTTTGCAAAGCGTAGAGAGAAAAACAGAGCATGAAGGAGGAAAACCTGAAAAGTGTGATGGCACAGAGACAGGAAGCTGGAAGGCCGATCAAAAATTTGGAGCAAATTTTTTTCATGCCAGCCTGAAGGAATGAAACCGGAATAAAATCTGTTTGGTCCTTTTTTGTTTGGATGGTTTTGTTTCTTTGATGCAGATTTTTACCACAGAGCATCAGGGCCGTTGTAGAAGCACAGGGGGAATTTCCACCTCTAAAATATCACCATGTTTTCTAATGTTAGAATAATATAGAATCTGTGACATTATAAAGTCAGAAATTTGTGACCAAAAAAAGCCAGAAGTGCCAAAATTAAAAGCTCAGATCGGCTCCGGGGTCCAGACTCGAAGCGGCCATCTTGAATCTTCTTCTTCACCGATTTCTGGATCGTGATCCAAGTGTTCAGGGCGAGTCTGGACCCGGGAGAACCTGCTCTGACGCAGGGGGAGAGACTGGATCTGACATTTACACTTTACAGGAGATTCAGACGTGAAACTCCTGAAGCTTTTGCTTCGGTCTCAGAAAATTTCCTACTTTTTTTGAGAAATATCTGACTTTATAATCTCAGAAACTCCATTTTCATATAAATTATTTTTCATGCAATGTTTAAATTTTAGAGAATATGTAATTGTAATATTGCAAATTTATACCTTGCGTCAAAAAAAATATTTTTGCAAATTTTATTTTCTTCTTGATATTTTTTGGTTATATATTAACACAATATATTTCTGCTTGGCCCCAATTCTCTGCTGCAGTTTTTCCATTTTCTGAAACAGAAACTTCAGTTCACAAAGAAACGACAGAAACATTCCTGCTGACAATCAAGTGCTCAGGGTTATATTGCATCGCCGTTTTGCCTCGTTCTGCTGCGGCTGAACCGAAAACAAAATCCTCTCAGTCTTTCTAGGAAGTATAAAAACAGCTTATAGTTACGTTTACGCTACAGCTTTTCTACCGAGCTACAGAACCAGTTCACACCGAGAAGCAGGCAGGAAAAAGAGGCACAGAAAAGCTTATTGCTGCCGTCGATTACTTGACACTTAGCGAGCGCGTCGGCTTGGATCAGAGCGGATCAGAACATCTGGCTCCAGGTGTCTAATGTCTGCAGGGTCGATGGGCGACGATGTAAACAAAACGTTTTCAGAGAGGCTCAGTACCGCGAACAGAACCAGGTTCCTGCAGGTGCATCTCAAATTAGGAGATCACTTTGTTTCACTTCCTGAATTGAATTATTAAACCAAAATCCATTTTTAATGATATTCTAATTTACCGAGATGCACCTGCAGTCACTGACGAAATCAAAAAGCAAAACGAAAAACAACCCTGGACTTTGGCACAATTTATAAATCAGAAAACGCTTTAGAAATCAGCTAAATAATCAATAAAGTAGCAATACAGATTCTACTGAGGTCATCAGGTACGTAACTCCAGGGATGCTCTGATGCTAAATATCCGATTCTGTAACATGAGCACCATGACGAGAAACGAGGAAAAAACAACAGAAATCTGCAGTGAGATGAATTATTTTGCACACTTTGAACTCGTTGGCGTTTGTTTCTGATGAGAATCATTCAGCCCTTGCAGTAGCAGCCCTGTTAGGTGTTCGTATTGCTTTTAGCGCTAATGCGTCGACGCAGAGACCCGAAGCTCCTCCCACACATCGGTACCGTTAGCTTCCTGCAGAGCCGAGTTCAGCATGTTGCATCAATGTCTGTTAGAGCAGAATAGTGGTAGCTAGTGATAAATGAGCCCAGTGTGGAGAATGTTTGGAGAACATGGCTGCCTTTAATTTTCCACCTGGTCAAAGCGGGAGCAGCGACCCACTTCCTGGCGCCGTCTGCACCAGTGGACCTTGGTTTATTGTGGGCTCCAGCCCGGAGGCTCAGGTGGCTCCACAGAACCGGGCCGGCGGGTCAGAGGCTCCTCTAAGACTTGCCTGCGTTGGCCACGAAGGGGACCGAGCCGAACAGATCCTCCGGCGGAAGAGCTGCAGCTGCCGGCGCCGGGTCCGTTTCCACGCCGACCGTTCGCTCTTCTGGCTTCTCTGTTTGGACATCAGCACATCGTCCCAGTTACAAACGGGAACAAAAAGACGGCAAAAAGACCAGATAATTTCAGGGCAGCTACAGAAAGTCTCAAGTTAAATTTAATATTTTTAAATACGACAAAATAAAAAATTTGTGTAGAGTAAAAAATTGAAGTTCATTTCTACACCAAAAGAAGAAAAAAAGGACTGAAATTTTGATTAATCTTAAAAACTTTCTAGAAAAAAAACCCCGAGCTTGAAAAGTTAAAAAAAAGAAAAAAATTGCTAGAAAAATTCAAAATCTGGTGATTAATCTTAGAAATTTTCTAGAAAAAAATTCTGAATTTTCTGAGATTCAAAAGTCAAAAATTTGACATTTTGAGATTAAATTCAGAAAATTTAAAGAAAAAATAAGGACATTTCTGAGCTTTAATTGTTGAATATTTTTTGAAAAGAATTAAATTGAGACCAATCACACAAATCTTTGAGCTCAAAAGTAAAAAAATTTGTAAGAAAACTAATACCTTTTCTATAAAAAAAACATTGAAATTTCTGAGCTTCCATAGTTTTTTTTAACCAAATAAAAATAATTGATGATTCCGACAAAACAAAAAAATTAGTGTAAATTAACTTCACACAATGAAGTTAATTTATCCTAAAATTAAGTGTAAATTAATTTTGGAAACGTGTCTCTTTATTAAATGTATAGCAATATGTGGTTTAAAGTGAAAAAAGAAACAGAAAACCAAAACTAGACATTTGGTTCAAACTGAGGAAGGAGAGAAAAGTTGACTTGCTTGCTCTGAGCAGGTCGAACTCTCGGTCGATCAGCTCCTCCGCGGTCAGCTTGGAGAAGTTGTCCTCTCCGAACGGGTTCCAGCCCGACATGTCGGGCGGGTGGCTGACGCCGCCGCCGCCGCCGCTGCTGCTGCTGCTGCTCTGGGACGGCGGCGTGATGCCGTCTGTGGCCAGCAGGGGGTTTCTGCTGCAGACAGAGGAAAACAGGAGCCCCAGGGATCCGGAAGGATCCAAACACTTTTCAAACATTTTCAAGGCGAGTTTTCAAACTTTTCCTTCTCCAAAAACAATACAGATTAAAAAAAAAAAAGTCACCCAATTTGAATAAACAATGTCTAAAGTGTAAGCTTACCTTTTAGCTCAATTGCACAGATTCATATGTATTGGGAAATTAGGAATAATAAATATTAATCACAGAAACAACTGAAGAAAATAATGACTTCCTGCTAAATATATTATATACAGAAAGTTTCCCAAACAAATAAAAAAAACAGTGAAGTTTTTTGGCTTTTAGGAAGCAGAAATATTTTTGATGATTCGAGCTAAAATAAAACATAAGAAGTTTAGCTTGATTTAACTTCAGACAGTATGGGGAAAAATGTGTTAATTACATGTATGAAAATATCTGGTTCCAAATGTAGGTTTTTAATCATACATTGGATTGGACTTTATTACTTTACAGTTCCAATATGAAGCACCTTCAATGACTTTATACAGAAATGAAACCATTTAATTTTGTTGCTTTTTGACCAGTCAGATGTACAAGGTGACAGGCAGACATTTGAAAACCCAAAGGTTTGTTATATTCTAGTTCAGTGTTTTTCAAAGTGAGTTTCTTTACATATTTTGCAGCATTTTCAACAAAGGGAGCTCCCAGCCAGAGGTTAAAGGGTTAAAAGTTTACAAATCCCTGATTTAGTTCACCTTGCAGCAGCTGTAAAGTAACATGAACACACAATAGTGAAACTGTTGTTTTTATCTCCAAAGTTCTGGAAAAGGTAGGAAAAAAAACCACCTTGAAAATGCTTGAATGTTGCTGTGGGCAAAGTGCAACTGTTACCTGGGGTTAGTGTAGGAGGTTTCCACAAGTGATGGTCCAGCTCCAGCTGTGGCAGCACAATAAGAACCCAGAGGGATCTGGAACTCAAGAGGGGAAGACAGATAGGGAAGAGGCTGCTGAGCAGGATGATGCTGCTGCTGCTGATGCTGCTGGTGATGATGCTGCTGCTGCTGCTGGACAAAAGCCTGCTGGTACTGGCGCAGCTGTTGGGGAAGGAAGAGAGGGAGAAGAAGAGGGGGACGGGAATGAAGGACGGACCCATTGACTTCATGGTGCAAAAAATGATGATGACGAAATGTTGTTAGAAACCAGTTGTGGTTCTGGGAAGCTGGGGGACATGATGGGAGGGAGGGATGAAGGAATGAAAGTCAAAGAGCAGAAAACAGAAACTGAAACAATCAGAGCTCAACATGCAGGGAAGATCCTGAAATATCCTGAATGTTGCTTTTTGTATTCAACTTTGATGTTGGGGCCTGCGACTAACGATTAATCAGATAAAAAAAAGGTACATTCTGCTCATTTCTGATTAGTATTTAACAATACTACAAAAACAATAAAAGATGAAAAGAAACAATTTCTTTTTTAAATAAGAAAAAAACATTGAGCAAAATGCAACAAAGTATTTATTTAGTTAACATTTCATCATTTGAAGCACAGGATTCAAAAACCCTCAGATCAACTTGTGAAAAGTCCAGCACTTTCTGCTAAACATTAATTAACCAATTAATAGGCGGATAATATGAGATTTTTATTTACAGAATTTGACCCAGGTAAAGCCAGATCTAAGCCACTTGAGGAGTTTTGGGTAGAACATATTTACAGACAAATTTATTTAAAATGCATTTGTTTGTCTTAATTACTGCTCTGAATGTGTTTTTCTTCCTGCAAACTGCTTTTTTTTAGTTTGTATACTCCAGTGGACAATTATTTGAGTACTAAATTATTTGATGATTACTCTGATAATCGATTAATCGTGATTAATGGTTCCAGCCCCAGTTAATACAGAGTCCAGTTGTGTGAAATTTTATCCTATAAATCCAACTGCTCTGTTACTTAGAAAACAAACAGAATCCTGAAGACACAGGAACCCAGCAGACAGGAAAAAGAACAACAACACAGATTACTGTAATGTGTGTGAATACTTTTGCATGATGACCTGGATCCAAACAGGCGTCCAGCTAACTATTAATCTATTACTAAATTGTTTGATAATTGTTTTAATAAGCAATTAATCACGATTAATCGTGTATAAAAGCATATTTCAAACCTGCAAAATCTCCATATTTTTCATGCTGAGCAAGTTTACAACTACACTGAACGCTTCCTTTAAATGTTCAGCAGGTATCCGGGGGATCCAAACAGGCGTCCAGCTAACTATTAATCTATTACTAAATCAGTCGACAATTGTTTTAATAATCGATTAATCACAACTAATGTGATTAATTGTTTATAAAAGCACATTTCAAACCTGCAAAATCTCCATATTTTTCCATGCAGAGCAAGTCTACAACTACACTGAACGCTTCCTTTAAATGTTCAGCAGGTATCCGGGGAATTAAGCGCCCTCCCTGATCCCCCCTCCTGTGAACCGCCTCGTATGTCGGTGCAAAACGCTCCATTTCCACCCTCTGTTCGATCCCCCGGTGGCTCCGCTCGGACCAGATTGCTTCTGAAACAAAGCAGATGGTGCGTGTTCGGTGGGAGAGACGGGCTAAAAATTGCGCCGCCCTTACGGCGCACATTTGGGGGACCTGTGTTTGTGTGTTTGGTTCAGGAGCTGCGTAAATACGAGTTCTCTGAATGTTTGGAGAGACGGAGTAGGACGTTTGAGCGTCTGTTTCTGATGCTGCTTGGCAGAGACCGGGGGGAGATTTGAGTGGAGGAGAACTTGCTGCCAGTTTTGGGAGCAGAGAAAAGCAAACTGGAGCCATTCTGACATTAAATGAAATATGCAGCTCGGTGATATTTCATGCTGCGCCTCCATGTGTTTCGCTGTCATTTGATCAAACTATTTACTGCAGTTTTGGGTGAAATATGCCCTGAAATTCTGTCACAACTTAGACGGGAAAGCTTTAAAATGACAAAAAGAAATAAACTCAGTCTGATGGGTGTTTATCTCAAACAGGAAGGAGATCATGGACGCTTTGGCAGAACTAACCATGGCGGCGTACTGAGCCTGAGCCACCTGCTGCTGATACATCGGCTGCATCATCATCTGCTGCTGCTGCAGCAGAGCCTGCTGGTGCTGGAGCTGCAGGGACTGCTGCACGGCCTGCTGGTACTGACACATGGCGGAGAAAAGCATCGTTACTCATCCAGCTAAAAGCAAGAGGTGCATAAAACAGCTCATCATGTTCCAGATCAAAACAGCAGGAATCATTTTAAAAAGAGGAGCGTCTGATTATTCTCCATGCATGAAGCTGCTGCTGAATTAGAAAACTAAAGCAGCGACACCACAGATCCTTCCTCCCTTTAGACTCTACAGTCATTTCTGCTCCCAACAAAGTTTATGCATTCCTGATGGTATTTGGACAATTTACTCATTAAATGACTCTTCTGCTGCTATTGCCATCTGTTTTTATGCATTTATACTGATTTACTAGATTGAAAAGAATTTTCTGTCTTTTTCTAATTTTTTATGGTCTTTACCACAGTTTTATATTAACTGAGACTTTTATAAATGTAAAGTGCTCTTTACATTATAGTGTTTTTTTATATAGTTTTAACACTTTTGTAACTTTTCTGTTAACCTAAATGCCTTTTGCTGCCATTTCACCTGCATATCTCCACTGAGATACAATAATCACATTTCTATTGTATTCCATTATTAACAAATTAGTCGTGAATATATTTGCTTTTCTTCGATCCATCTGGATGATAAATTTCCATTTTGCGCGTTAATCGCAGTGTGCCGTTCCACTGAGCCACGCATGGAACGAAACGTAAACAGGAACTAAACTAACCTGCATGTCAAACCTTCACAGCCTTCATGTTTAAACCAGCAACAGAAACACAAAGCATTTTGGTCGAGTTACAGAAGTAAAGCAAAACCTATGTTTCAGAAAGACATATAACTCCTCAGTATTGATGAAAAACAACTTGTTCCACTGTAAAATTATTATACTTATAACAAGGCATATTTCTCATATGATATGAGAAGCTGGTACTTTTTAAAACCAGCTCCTATTACTTGTGAATTAGTTTTGTCTTATTTCAAGTGTACTTACACTAGAAAAGAGACCAAAAATACTAAATGGAAAGATTTTGTGTTCTTGTAGTGCTTGTCTGATGTTCTATTCCTCGTCCATGTCTACTGGTAATAATTGTTTCTGAATAAATATAATTTCTACCAAAGCAGTGTTTGTTCTGGTGAGTCAGTCTGATACCTGCAGGTACTGCAGCTGCTGCTGCTGCTGCTGCTGCTGCTGCACGGCTTGCTGCTGCTGCAGCTGCTGGAGGCGCAGGTCTCCAGGCTGCAGCTGCTGCAGGACGCGGTGCTGCTGGCTGCCGGGCGCCGTCTGGACGGACGGTTGTCCCGATCCAGGAGTGGGAGCTGGACAGACAAGGACGGTTTAAACTTAGGGTGTCCCAAGGTTTTCTCAGGTGGGCCAAAACCGACAGGTCCAAAGGGTTAACAGGCCAAAAAATAAAAAAAAATAAATAAATAGAAATGTCAAAATATATTTAATTTACTTTTCAGTCTGATTTTGCTGTTTTTGTAGAAACTGGATGTTACTCACTGTAGAATCAAAACTTTAAAATGATTTTGCATATTTCAGTTTTCAAATTCTTTTGGGCTCGATTCAACAAATTCATTGTGATTTAAGTCATTCTCTTTCAAAAAATGTGTGTTATATTTAGGAAAGTTCAATACATTAAATAAAGCCGGCTTGTCAGTATAACCACATACTTTGTGATGTCCTTCACATTTTCTACTGTAATAATTTCACCCCGATTAAAAATAAAAAGCCTGCATCTGGCCAAATCCGTATCGTTCTTGAATTGCAGTTCGGGGCAACACAGAATCACGCCAAGAGCCACAAATGGCCCCCAGGCCATAGTTTGGACAGCACTGCTTTAAACCAATAGAGCTGCCCAGAGGTATAAAACACACTGAGTGGGAAAGCGTCCTGACCTTTCTGGCCGTTGCTGACGGGCGCTGAAGGCGCGGCCATTTTGACAGGAGTGACGGAGTTGGCGAGCGGCGGCAGGACGTTGCTGTTCGCCGCCTTCGGCCGCTGCCTGGGAGCGATGGACGTTTCTGTTGGACCCACGGAGTCTGTTATCCTGAAACAGGACCGGGACAGACGTTTCCGTTTACCTGCAGGATTCCTTCATATTCCCAAACTTTATCAGTTCTCCTTGCTCTAAGATTATTTTAATATGAAAAATACTGAAACTCAATTTATTTATGGCTGATATTTATATGAATCCTGGATAACGACACAGAAACTGGAAGGAAGGACAGAAAACAGGATACAAAGAGAAAGGAAATATGAAACAAAACAAGAAAATAAGGAAAAACTTCAGCAGGAAGGAAAGAAGAACAAACAAAAAAAGAAGACGTATACAAAAAAGGAGAGGGGAAGAAAGGAAGGAAAGAAGCAAAGAAATCAGTTTGGACAATAAATGAAGGGATGAATGACAAGGAAACAAAAAACAATACAAGAAAGAAAAACAGGAATGAAGGACCAAGTAAAAATTAAAGAACAGAGGAAAAAAGAAACAAAGAGAGAAAGATAGATTGAAAGAAAGAATGAACTGTCAAAGTGAAGGATTAAAACAAAAACAGAGGGTCAGAATAATGTTACCAGGATGACAAGATTTAGAAAACGAGGAAATAAATTAAATCAAACATTTTTCCAAACTTAAAAATACTGAAATAACATCCCAGACTTTGTGGTGAATCTACACCAGAAGCTCAGCGCGTCGCTACGTTGATATTTATCTTTATTTGATGATCTCCTGCGGCTCCCTACCTGGCTTTAGTCATGCTCTTCTTAGCCGCCACCTCGCTGGCCGTCAGAGGCTCGGGAAGCGACGTTGGGATGGGAGAGTTCTGGGGAAACAGAAGCAGGTTTTTAAGGTCGAGCTACAGATCTGAAAAACATCCCACCGCCGCGCTGCAGCTACTTACTGAGAGGTTTGGGACTGGGCAGTCTCTTCCTGCTAGTTTAAAGGCAAAGTAGGACACCTGGTAGATGTCTGGTCTCGTCTCCTGGTCCGGCTCAAGCATATATCCTGAAACACAGTGGACACGTTAATGTGCAGCTCGCCTGTTCGGCCACACGAGGGAGCTGTTGCACCAAGGACAAGCAGAGAGGCAGGATCCTGTTTAGGGAAGTGAAATCGCTCAAAGCGCCCAGTCCGTCTTGACTGACGGCCCTGGACCGGTTCAAACAGGAACAAGATGTGCAACAGCAGAACAAAGAAATAAATCAGCTGCAAAAAATCCAGTTATTTACAGAAGAAAAAACATTTGAGGGTAGAAGCTTAATTAAATCTTTCACCTCTTTGCAAACTTGTTCAGGGTCATTAAAACAGATCAGAAGCAGGCGAGTTAATCAGACAGATTAATCGGATCACAACCGGTATAATTGGTCTTCTTGTGTAGCGATGAAACGATTGATCGTGATTAATTGATTATTAAAATAATAGTCAACCCATTTAGTTATCGATTAATCATTAACTGGATCAATCAATCAAACTTTATTTGTATAGCACATTTCAGCAGCAAGGCATTTCAAAGTGCTTTACACAATTTAAAATAAAAACAGAGACAGAAATTTTGAAAAAGATTAAAAAAGATAAAAACATTGTTAAAAAGTAAAAATAAAAATGCAAACATTTAAAAACATCGATCTACATGAGGACTTGCCCTTATGGGGGTCAATTTAGTCATAAGCAACTCTAAACAGGTGGGTTTTAAGTTGAGACTTAAAGGCTCTCAGTGTTTCAGCTGTTTTACAGTTTTCTGGAAGTTTATTCCAAATTTGTGGTGCATAAAAACTGAATGCTGCTTCTCCTCGTTTGGTTCTGGTTCTGGGGATGCAGAGCAGAACCAGAACCAGAAGATCTGAGGGGTCTAGACGGTTG
>CAEGAF010094197.1:0-14505 GCA_903067075.1 Micropoecilia bifurca | reverse complement strand
AGAAGTGGAGAGAAAACATGTTTCTTTTAGTTGAAACAGTCCAAACTGTAGCTTCATGCATTAGTAAAGTAAATAAAAATTGCAGAATATTGATTTTTTTAAGGAAAGAAAATATCGATATATATTGTGATATCAATATTATTATACAGCCCTAATCAATATCACTGCAAAAACACAAAATCTTAGCAAGTTTGTCTAGTTTCTAGTGCAAATATCTTTTACACTTTAAATGAGACAAAAACCAACTTACAAGTAACTTTTCAGTGAAATATAGAACCTTTACTAATAAAAAATTAATTAATGGTGATGAAAATGTTATTTTTCCACTGGCAAATTATTTTACTTACAATATGGAAAAATGTCTTGTTATAATAACCTGCCAATGGAGCTTGTGTTTTCTGTGAAGCACATAGATGATGACAGAAAGATAACAAATAAAACATCTTAAACTGAGTTGCTACCTCTTTCTGTTTACATTGACGCTAACATTAGCAGCAGAGGACGTCAATAGATTCTGCTGGAAATTATCAGGGATCGGATCAATAGTTTAATTGTTTTAATAGTTTAATTGTTTTTTTTACGTGAAAAGACCATCAGAGCTGTCATTAGGTTTTACTAAACCTCTAAGATAGCGTTAGCATTGTTAGTTGTTAGCACAGCTGGCTAGTACAACAGGATAGAAAAGCAGTTGTTTATAATTGTAACTTCTTAAAAAGTTAGTTTTAAAAAAAACTACCTAGCTTTGTTTTTTATATAAAAAGAAGATGCTCACAAAAATGTTTAACTGGCATAGAGGCTGAGAGAAACACCTACGCATGATTCCTTTTAAGCTAATAGCTAGCACTGCAGCACAGCTAGCCACCACAGAAGGTTAGAAAAGTCTAAATAGAAACTAGACCAAGAATACTTGGTAATATTTGTGTGTTTTCCAGTGTAGTGACTGTCCCGGTATGCTAATTTCCTCCCAAAGTACAATTACCTAAAGTGGAATTTTGACTAGAGTGGTCAATCCAGTTCATGTGTAAAAACTCTTAAATTGCAAAACATTAATCCAATAATTACTCAACAATAATAACTTAAGTGCCTCTACAGTTTGCAATAAAGAAAATATTGTAGCAAGTAAATTTGTTGTTATAGAAAAGACAAAAAAAGAGCTGGTTCGAGCTAGCATTAGCATAGTACGAAAGTTAGCAAAGTAGCAGTTCATTCATTTAAGACCAAAAACATGACAATTAGTTTAATTGGCCTCTAAAAATTGCTGTCAGGAACAACAGTTGTTGTTTATGTTTATGTCGTTTTGACGCCATGTGATAAACTGGCGACCTGTCAGTGATGAACCTCAACTTTGACCCAATGACCCCAGAAGATAGGCAACATTTTCATTAAAGATGCAGTATGTAACTTTTATAAAATATTAGTTTTTTATTTGTTAAAACTGTCACCATGTCGTGACAGTTTGTTTGAGTCAGATAATCTGTGACAAGATTGATCTCCTCCGTCTGAAGTAACTCACCAGAAACAACCAATCAGAGCCAGGAGGCGGGTCTTAGCGCTGCCAGTCAACCTTAAGCAATCAGGTGCTAAAGGCAGAGAAATGTTTATCCACTGTCACCTAGCTTTAGCATACACTCTAAAAAGAAAGCGTTGAACCAACTTAATTAAATTGCTTCTATGGGTAACAAGCAATTCAATTAAGTTTATGGATGATAAGTTGGATGATTAGAATATATTGAATTGGTTAAACTTAATAAATTAAGATGGATAAACTTAATTGAACAGCTTGTTACCTATGGAAGCAATTCAATTAAGTTGGTTCAACTATTTAGTGTAAGTTTTGAGTTAAATGAACACAAAAAAGTAAGTTGGCAGAGCAAAAGCAAAAGAATTAAGTTAATTAATGCAAATAAGTCCATAAGATTAACTTAAACCGTCTAAACCGTCTAGACCCCTGGTTCTGGTTCTGCTCTGCATCCCCAGAACCAGAACCAAACGAGAAGAAGCAGCTTTCAGTTTCTACGCACCACAAATTTGGAATAAACTTCCAGAAAACTGTAAAACAGCTGAAACACTGAGTGCCTTTAAATCTCAAATTAAAACCATGCTGTTTAGAGTTGCTTANTTAAATCTTTTTCAAACTCCGTCTTATTCTGTTTTATTTTAATTTCAAATTGTGTAAAGCACTTTGAAATGCCTTGAATCCTTGTAAGATACAAAAACTCTGAGGTTTGAGAATCCTTGTATGACGTCGAGGTTTGAGATGTTTTAAAATGTTTTCACATTTAATTTTTACTTTTAATAATGTTTCTCTAATCTTTTTCAAAATCTGTCTATTTCTGTTTTCATTTCCATTTTAAGTTGTCTAAAGCACTTTGAAATGCCTTGCTGCTGAAATGTGCTATACAAATAAAATTTGATTGATTGATTGATTGATTGAAATCACACTGGCTGATCCAAACAGAGGTGAGTCTGCCGGCCAGCAGCCAGGCAGTAACTATAGTTTATAAGTTACATTTAGAAATATGAAAAATTATTCCAATTTGTTCGTCTTTATGATGAAAAATGGCTGAAAATGACCTTTAACAAAAGTATGAAATTATCTCACTGGGCAGGTGTTCAGTCGGCTGTTTTACTATTTTGCCAAAAATATAAACGGTAATGTTTTAAATAACGACTTTATAACAAATGCTGGTTTCAGCAGCTTTATTTTCATGTAACAAATTAATATTTTATGACAAATGACAATAAAAATAAAGAGATATTGTTATAGATCTATTTTTGTTGGCATTACGTTATTTACTCTTTTGAACGAGTGAATATACTTTACAACTGCTCTTCATTTGTTTGCTCTTCTTTAAATTTTTGTTTTAAATTTATTGCATCTTTGTTTATTTTTTATTACACTATGTTTAATAAAGCCAAACTAACAAAATTTTCATTTTCCATAAATTTCAACATCCCATCTTTTTTCCTGCAAAAGTTTTATGTTTCTCTGTATTTTAAAACCTAAAAATAGAAATAAATTGGGGTTCTGTGAAAATGACAACAAATTTCTTGAAGTAGATATTTATCAAAAATTTCAAGTTGATGCTTTTTGAAGTTAATGTAAAATCTTTGGCTCTAAAAAATCTTATTTATCTGGATTAACGGTAAATGTGGCTCTTAGGATTACAAACCCTGGTTTTGGTGTTAATGGTGGTTCTAGTTCTAGTATTTTTGATCTGAATTGTATTTTTCAGCTGATTTCTTGCAGTTTGGCTCAAATATCAATTTCTGTTTCAGTCCATTTCTTTTGTTGTGTTTTTCAGGTTTTTAAAACCAAAATGATACGTTGATGTTTTCATTTTAAAACCTTTTTTTCAACACACTTCATGTATCTTTATTATAACTTACATTGTTTCAGCCAACAGCTCTCTTATTGAAATTCGATTCAAATTCAAAAATACTTTATTGATCCCAAAAGGAAATTAAATTAAATTAAATTGGGATCTTGTTTCCTGCTGCAACAGCTCAGTTAGGCTTACAATTAGACTTGCTAATGATTTTATTTATGTTTTGTTTTTGCCTTTATAAGGTCACACAGCTGTACATTCTCTCCAGTAAGTTATTGCATACTTTTATAAAAGAAAAACAAAATGAGCAATCAAACGTTTCATACTCTAAGCACCACTCTGTCGGCATGGGTGGCGGCTCAGTACGCTTTGCAGGCTCCATGGCTTCTTTCTGCATGGCCTTATTGTAAGCACACTGTAAAGATAAACACAAAAAATCCCCCATTATCTAAGTGTAAATAAAACTCCCTGATGAATCACAAAGGAAAACAAACTAAGATTTGTTCACCTCTGCCTGAACCTTCCAGAACTCGGCCTCTTTAGCGCCGTTTACTTCACAGTTTATGACCAGGACATCCGGCAGACACCTTATGTTGCGCTTTTGAACCTACAGTGGAGAACAGAAACGTTGCAACGCCACAGCGTCGACTGTAGATGTAAGTTCATTTGATGTACTGAGATTTAACTCACTGTAGGCTGGTACTTCTCACAGTTCTCACACCAGGCTTGAGTGTTTTGCTCCAAACAGATGCTTCTCTTCAGAATCTCAGCAAAGTCAAACTCCTTTACTGTTTTATCTGCAAAATCACAATGAAATTAATGCTCCTCGCCGCTACATAAGATTTTTGCACTAGGGATGCAAAAAATTAATCAATCCGTCTGTCTCTGTCATTTAAGCACACCCGTTGCCATGGCAACCTCCTGCGCTCCACAAGCCAAGCAGAGATTACGTTAAAAACATTCAGTCCGTTACGATATCAAGTTTGCAGGCTTGATATTTATTTTGTGATTAATAAGCCTCTCATGAACAAAGCGGTGGTTGATTAGTTCATTTTAAACTCCTGCTCTGCTCGTTATTTTGGCTATGGAACCGAAACGCACAGAATAGCGCAACAGCTTGTTGAAACAATAATCACTAAGATTACTATTGTTGTTGGGTAATTAATTTGAACACGTCTTGTTGATTTTGTTGTTGTTCTTTAATAAAGTTCTGAACGTTTTAAGCCAGTCAGAGCAGGACGTGCTGCTCTCAGCGTCCTGACGGCGTTCAGTTTGTCACCTGATGCTGAGATCGACTCAAAACCTTCCGCGATCGACATGTTGCACTGCTGCTCTAGCAAAGCACGAACGGTTCATAAACAATATGAAATGGGAAAAAAGTTATTTATTAACTGATTAAGTCGTGTTTTAGATTGTTCTTGAAAAACTAATCAGTCAAGGCTGATTAGTGGGTGAACTCACGGCTGCACAGTGAACCCAGTGATTTTTTACAGCAGACAGCCGCTCCTCTCTTGCAGGTACTGCTTACCCCCGCTAAATCATTTAGGGGTACCGGTACCCTACCGTACCCCCTTACTTTCACCCCTGGTTACTACCCAACTTTAGTCACGAGTAAATGCGGAGTTAGGGCCACAGATTGGATTTCTTTATGAATATCTCTCTGTTCATGTGGAATTAAGTGTTTCACATATTTTGTTCTTTTCATCTTTCATTTTTCTATCCAGCAACTTAAGAAGTTGCTATTTTGCTATGTTTTATAAAAATGTCTAAACTTAATAATGTGAGAAAAACTGAATTTTCTGTTTATTCAGCCAGTATTTAATAGAGCTGACACAAAATAATGTTAAAATGTAATAGTATTTTTGTCTAATTAAGTGTATTAAGAGAAATTTAGCCCTGTAGGTTATGGAAAGTCCTCTTCATACAAGAGAAAATGGCCGCTCATCAATTAATCATTAGATTACCGATAACGTCAATCAACTCGTTAATCAATAACTTGCATCCCTGGTTGATACTGGTAGATGTGGGGACTCACCCTGTGAGTTCTGCTCTGGGTAATGCATGGTGAAGAGCAAGGTGAGTGAGGATCGCACCGTTTCCTTCCCACAGCGGCACAGGCTGCTGTTCTCCACCTCACAGCCAAACAGCTTCCCGATGGCCGACTCAGCAGAGGAGCCCAGAGAGCTGACACCAGTTCAAAAAAACACTTACTTTTTCCTGTTTAGACCGGAGCAGAACCACTGTTGAGGTAGAAGTTGACCTCTGACCTGCTGCTGGCGCCCCTGTAGGCCTGTGGACCTTCCTGCTCCTGAGTCTCCTGGTGAAGCTGGGTGAGGATGAAGCGATTCCAGCTCTGGATCAGGCGTCCCAGTTTGGCTTTCCCAGTTTGCTCATCAGAGTCGGCGAGGATGAGACCGAGAGCCGAGGCTTCGGGGATGGTACGAAACGCTCGGAGGAAGTTACTGGCCTAAAAACGAGGAGCGGCAGGGTTAGGAAACCTGCGGCTGCAGGGGGAGATTATTTTGGTAAATGTCGCTGTTGGAAAGATCGAAGAGTTTCAACACATTTTACAAGTTTTCCTGACTGAAGTGAAACATTTTAGCCCATTTAATATAAAGTAGAACAATGACTTTAGAGCAGAGATTAAATACTGAACCTTCAGCAAAAACTAGAGGAAATACCATAAGGAAACAAAGAAGGAAGGGAATTAAGGAAGGATGGATGGAAGGGTAAAGGAAGTGAGGAAGGAAGTATAATAAGAAAACAAAAAAGGAAAAAGGATGTAAAGGAAACAAAGGAAAGATGAATAAATGGAGGATAAGGATAAAGAAAAGGCAAGATGATGAGGAAACAAAACAAGGAAGGATGAATGCATGGGAGGGGAAAGAAAACGAGGGAGGAAGAATAACAAGGAAACAAAAATAAAAGGAAGGAAGGATGAATCGGTGGATGACAGAAGGGGAAATAACTAAGGCACAAAGAATGATAAGGAACCAAAAAATCAAATGAAGGAAGACAAGATGGATGGACTGACAATAAGGAATCAAAAAAGGAAGGAAGCAAAACAAGGAAGGAAGGGTAGATGGATAGGATGAAAGAAGGATGAGAAGGAAATAAATAGGAAGGGAAAGATGATAAAGGAGGAATGGAGGAAGGTGGGAAACAAAACAAGCTGAGCAGATAAAGAAAATACAAAAGTGAGAAGAAAACAAGGAAGAAAAAAAAAGAAATATGATGGAAGGAGGAACAAACTGAATTTTCCACATCTGGAAACTAAATCTAATTTTCCTTTTTCTTACTCATCCAGAACTGTAAATACTTTTCCTGCCTGACATTTCCTAAATGTTGGGGCCTGAATGAAAACGAACCTGGCACGGATCTCCTCGGGACAAATCCAGCATGTGGAAGAGGAAACCCAGCTCACAGGCCAAACAGAACTCCTTCTGACACAAATGGTTCTGCACCAGACACCTGATCGGCTCCAGGAAGTACAACACCTAAAACACCAAGACAAGCAGCAGCAGCAGCGTTAAAAACACGACTCTACACGGAACCTGGACCGGAACGCTGGCGGTTTTTACCTGGATCATACAGTTACAGTAGGCGTTGGGGATGTGAGGCTCCAGACCCGCAAACAAAGTTCTGTTGTAATGTTTGAAGTCAAAGTCCTCCAGGCCCAGTTTGGAGTATTTAATGGTGACCTGGAGCAGAACAAAGACGTTTAGAAGAAGTTTTCTCCAAACGAACAGAGCGGCATTCAGCTCCTCCCACCTTCCTGTACTTCTTGGGAACCATGCAGAGATGCGGCTCTTCGTCACGTCCGATGGGCGACTCTGGAACCTGGTTGTAGTTGTCGTAATCGAGCTCCACGTCTTTTATCTTATAAGGGACCTGAAATCAACATGATGCAAAAAAATGTAAACTACAGCCAAATGTATCATCTTTAGTTATTGAAGTAACTGTCAATTAATTTAGAAGTCGATTATTAACTGGAGCAAACAATTTAATAAAGGAGCAACAGTCAGAGTGGTAATTAAATCAAAGCTGTTGCATTTAAGATAAAAATACTTTATTTGACTCAAAACTCCTCTAGTTGCAGTTTAAAAGAAGAATCTCCTTTCAGACCATTTTGCATCCGATTATCAATAGGTTAATCCAAAAATAATCAACAGATCAACCCCACACTGTACTGATGTCAAGTCAAGCAGGGAGAAATTAGTTTTTCACATGTTGATGTTAAATGTATTTTTTAGCTGCAGATTCATCTTTTGCTACAAATTATCAAGCGTTCATATTTTATTGCATTTTAGGCAATAAAATGTCTTTTAAAAGGAAATCAATTTGTTCATTTGTATCTTTTAATATATTTCTAACATGGTACTAAACAGCATTTAAGTGGCTAAATGTAAAATCTGCAAAATGTACCAATTAGTCAAGTCAAAGTTTATTTACATTTATTTTTTAAAGTGCTATGTAAAAATACCATATAAATATTGATTACTTACATAAATACAGCATCGTCAGCTGACCAAAAGTGCTTCACAATAAATGCAACATTACACATAAACGATAAAATAAGAAATAAAATTAAGTTTAATTAAAAAAACCAATGCAATAATAAAAGTGGCAGTAAAACAATATAAGACTATAAATACAGAAACTAACAATACAAACAAAACATACTTAATTTCAGCTGCAGCAATTTCCCCAAAATTAAAATAAATTAAGTACTATTACCTTTTCCTTTATTTTAAATGGTGGTGAAGGCCAGGGAAAATAAATATGTTTTCACTCTGGACTTATCTACTAATTAATAAATGATAGAATAATTGATTACTAAAATAATCGTTACCTACAGTCCTAAGTTATTTGTTTACACTTGTTGGCACATCTAATAATCTTTAGTCCTGGCAAACAAATTAAAATTCCTCTAAATAAATTACATTGTTTAATGCCTTGCATGGAAAGCCTTGATAAACAGTGATGTGTCTCTTGCTACTTTTATCTTTTGATCTAATCAATATCTTCAGGTGGAAAAGTTAAATATAGGTTACAGTGCCAAAAAATAGCTTTTAAAAAGCATAAATATTTTCATATTTGTTTTTATACTACGGTAATTAGAAGTCTCTAAATGCACCGATTAATTTAAAAAAGTGCAGCATGCATTTTATTTTTATTTTTTACTTATTTAATATGGGTTTCTTAGAGTTGTTAGTATTTGTGGCACTGCTGATTCCATCACATAAAAACCTAATAAAACGGGGATTAATTTGAACTCAAGAGGAGAATTGAAAGCATTTTTCCCTGCCTGGTTTCGAGGACGTGTACGAGGATTTGGTGCATAACCGATGAAACCGACGGTTTTCATGGTGCGCAGGATTTCTGGGTCGACCGGAGGAGCTCGCCTGCGGAGAGAAACATGTTTTCAGATGTTTTATCACGCAACACCATGACTAAAGCCACCACTCTGACGTCTGCTTTATGCACAACGTTGCTAAATCTCAGCCATTTTTTCCCCAAATCTGTATTGTTCCTCCTTTTTGTTGAGTATGTAAAATAGACAAAACCGTAACAATGTCACTTGCAGCATAACAATAAAACTCAAGCATCAGTTCCACATTTACGTAATATTATGAAGGCAGGATCCAGTTTTTGTTTTGGTTCCTTTGTATGATTTCACAAACATGTAAAACTGAGGTCGATTACATTTTCGTCAATATTCAGCTGACCAATAAACAATAAAAAAAAACCACAATCCACTTGTGATTTCGGCTAGTTCTTTCCCACTTCCCTTTGGTTTCTGTGGCCTAATGCCCCAGGTTCACTGGTTCCTGTTGCACATCTTAAGAAAGAAGAGGTGAATGTTGAGTTTTATTCACACCAAAGTCTGAACTCCTTCCTAAAACATGATGGGAAACGTCACATTTTGGTCACACCATATTTATCAGGAAGCATCTCCTGCCTTTGATTAGCATTTTTAACCTTTTAACTGTGCTTTTTCAGGAACCAGGGTCTTTTTTAGGTGCCCTCCTCTATACCCTAGTTTGCTCAACAAAAGGAATCAGGGACAAAGTTATTTTGATGTGAATATTTACCTGAGAAAACAGGTTTTACAAAGAAGAATGGGTAAAAATGCCATTCTCCAGTAGTAAGAGATGTACTGTAAAAGATCTGCATCTGAGAAATGACTGAGAGGAGATGAATACTATGGAGTGATTTTATGATTTTTAAAAATAAATTTTTTTTGAAAACTATGTATAATTTTCCATTCTTAGATATTATTCTGTTTGTTTATCACATAAAACCCAAAGTATATTGAATTTTGTGGGTGTAATGTAACAAAATGTGAAAATGGTCAAAAGGAGCCAAAACATTTACGGTAAATTATAAACAAAATCACTCAGAAATCTCTTGTGCTTTTTAATTGTAAGACATTCTTAATATTGTGAATAAAAAAATTCACAGTTTTAGATTAACAATGACTCAGAATATTTGCAACACTATTATGATCAACAGCTGAGAAATTATGCCACAAAATTTCTTGGACAATTTAAAAAAGCATGTTGCCACAGCTGCAACAGGCCATGTATGCTGCAACCATATATGCTAGTCAATCACAGCAGCAATGCCACCAATGCAACATTATGCAAACACTCTGAAGAGCCACTCACATCGGGATGATAAATGCTTGAAACTGAAGCTAAAACTGGACGTTCAAAGTAATTTGGTTATTGCTAATCAGTTTAATATTTCATTCCAGTATGGACAGTTGAATCTTAAATAAATATTAACGAAATGGTGATATCTCAGTCTGACGCAGCAGAATATTGCGATCTCATGCTGGTAATGACAACGTGACACTTTTCCCATTTGATAAGTGAAATAATCTGCCACTGGTACTAGTACTTTTTAATCAATATCACTGAAAAGTTACTTTTAAGTTTTATTTCACACCTTCTAAGATTTTTGCACTAGAAACTAGAACAAACATACTTGGTAAGATTTTATATTTTTCCAGCGAGACACACATTTCAGTAGATTTCATCTGCAAACCTTAAATCTCAGATCTTAGTGGAAATGCGACAGCAGCTGTTGCCTGTGATCGGATCTCACCTGGGACTTGGTGTAGACAGAGGAGTGGGCCAGTCTGACAGCAGCGGTTCGGTGCTGGTTAGCGGCATAGGGATGAGAGAAAGGGGCAGCAGGTCGTGATTCCAGTCCAGCTGAGGCAATGTGTCCACCAGACAGGGCAGAGGAAAGTCTGTTTCCCGAGAGTAGTCATTGAAGGAGACCTCCGGGACGTCAGACCACAGGTGCACACAGCCACCCGAGTCCCCAAAGGCCAAGGCTTGTTTGCTCGATGAAACGTCGAAGCTCATGAGCAGCTGACCGACAGTGTTGATGTGGAAAATGTCGGCCACATTGGCAAGACCAGTGGGCTCACAGAACTGGCACTGACCTGGAGAAAGAAACAGGAAGTGGACAGAGTGATCACTCAAAAAGATGACTGAATGTTTAAAAAGAAACTCGGCATTTGTACACTTTTCTGCCGCAGTAAAAATCAAGAACTTCTGAAGAATTTTTAAGGTGAGTTTCAAACTTTTCCAGCACCAGACTTTGGAGATTAAAACAATTAAAAATCACAGTTTAATTCAATGTTACATAATATTTAAATTCTGTTTTGTGGGAGTATTTTACATTCTACAGGAGGTGCAAGGTAAACTAAACAAAATAACAGAATGTTATGTTTTGAAATGTCTCACAGTCGTCCTATACACTTGACTGGTCCTAGAAAAAATAACTAATTTTACAAAAATAAGTAAATAAATCAAGCCATTTCAATAACGTATAAAAAACCCAACCTTTATTTCAATTACACATATCATTAAGTCATTAAGAAATCAGGAATATTGGTTACATTGAAGCAATCAAAACAAATTAAATACTTAAACACACAAAAAAGAAAGTCAAAAAATGTTCTAAAAATGTTCTTACTGTGTTTTCAGGCATTTAGCAATTTATATTTAATTGTTATAATTTCTAAATAATAAATACATTCTAAAGAATTTCTATTTAATTATTACTACTTCTGCTACTACTAATCATCATTATCATAAATTATAATTAATAATTCATTATAATTATAATAATAATAATTATTATTATTATTTAATAGAAATAATTTTGGTCATTCATACTGACCTAAAACAAGAAAAATTTAATCTAATTTAAATTCAGATATGAAGATAAAAATGTGTTTTTTTTACTCCATGTGTGAAAATTAACAGCGTTTTCTAATTTTAATCTTTTAATCAAGCCTAAAATTATAAAATTGTGTAGTTTAAATATCAAGGACTTTTCAAGATTTTCTGCAGAAATAAAGCAAATTCCAAACATTGAAAACCTAATTGGAATTCAAGCATTTTCAAGGATTTCAAGGACTATTACAAACCCTGGAAAACGGACGGAGGAGTTCAACGGCAGCTTGAGTTTGTGGGCGAAGTACCTGTCTGCGAAATGATGACCAGGCGGGACGTGTAGGTGGGGATGAAGCGCAGGAAGAGGGGATCCACATGGACCTGCAGCGGAGTGACGGCTCGCATCATGCGGAGGTCGTAGACCATCAAGAAGCGGTCGCACGCCAACCCGTTCAGGCCTCGGCTGGAGAAACCGCACGCAGCCAGCAGGTTCCCGTGAACGTCGAAGTCCGACAGGCTGCCGGAAAACGCGTCAAACTCGTTCTCCGTCTTAAAGGTGCGAAGGTCGCGAAGGGTGACCTGTTGCAAGAGGTTTGCAAATGTGAGAAACAAAACTGTACCAACGCGTCTTTTTTAGGGCTGAAACGATTAATCAAATTATTTAAATAATAGTCAACTCAGTAATAAATTAATCGTTATCTGGCATGTTCAGAGCACACCCCAGAAATTAAGCCAAAACTGTAAAACATATATGTATATACATACATTTTACATTCAAATAAAAAACTTTTGTTTGTGAATATTTTTTACCTATAATTCCTTAAGTGGCACCATTTTAGCTTTGCCTGGTTCAAATTCGGCAACAAATTTCCTATTCAGCAACTTTTGATATCAAATTATTTATCAGTTAATTCAAAAAATAATCAACAGATCAGCCATGCACTGTACTGATGTTAAGTCAAATTCAATACTTCCATATGTTAATGTTGGAAGAATATTTTTAGCTTTTTTAGATTTGATTAGGCATCTTTCACTAGAGTAATGCTGTTATTGCATGTTAGGCGATGAAATGTTTATTTTATTACTTAAAAATGAGTTGAATGTTTTATTAATTAGCATATTTTGTATTTTTAATACTGAATAAAAAGGCATAAATGAACAATGTTCTGAATGTGTCAATTTACTTATTCGATTAATCGTTAATCATCAGAATAGTCTAATGTTTTTTTGAAACAGGCATCCTGGAGGACTCCTCACCTTGCCGGATGTGTGGCCACAGAAGAAGAAACGACTCGTTTGACGCATTATTGCGACTCCAGGTATCTCAACTGTAAACTAAAAAAACACAAGCAGTAAAAAGTCAATGAAATTACTTAAAACTTCTCTCATAGTTAATTACGAGTCCCATAAAATGCTTCAACCTTTTGAGTTTCTTGAACTGTGTTCAGATCAACTTCCACGACGTAGTTCTGTAATCCCCCCATGAGCAGCGTGTTGTTATCCGTCATCAGGAGACTGTGCATATCAGCTCCTTCTTCCATCCTGAAAAACATGTCGGCTTATTTAAAAACATCACTGCAGCATCTGGTGTTACATCACCACATGGTGGTAAATTCAGCTGCAATCCTAACTACTCGGATGCAATATTTGCATTTAATTTCACAGTTTTACTTTGCATCACTTTGTTCAGCTGTTTGGTCTAGAGCAGTTTCTGGTCCTGCATGTTTTCTTTCTCTCTCTGGTTTAATCATGGTTCGTTAGAAGGCCTAAGGAAAACATTGACATGCTGAAAAGGTTGTTAGGGAGAGAACTAAAACATGCAGGACGCCGGCCCTCGAGGACCGACTTTGGACACCATTGGTCTAAAAAACATCTGGATAAATGGCAAAAAAGACCTCAGGAAACATCTGGATAAACGGCCAAAAAAAACTTCAGAAAACATCTGGATAAACGGCCAAAAAAAACTTCAGGAAACATCTGGATAAACAGCAAAAAACACTTCAAAAAATATCTGCATAAATGGACAAAAAAACCTCAGGAAACATCTGGATAAACGGGGAAAAAACGTCAGGAAACATCTGGATAAACGGCAAAAAAAACTTCAGGAAACATCTGGATAAATGGCAAAAAAACTTCAGAAAACATCTGGATAAACAGCAAAAAAACTTCAGGGAACATCTGGACAAAAGGGGAAAAAAAACTTCAGGAAAACATTTGGATAAATGGCAGATAGTTCAAAATAAAGCTGTAAGACTAGAACTGGGATGTCATTTTATAACGTATGTTAATTTCATTCACCAATGCCGATCATGGATGAAAGTTTGCGACAGGCTGGCATGCAGCTTTTTTCTTTTTTTGCACAAAATCTGGACTTCACATAAACTGCCTTTAATGTCTCTAATGTTTTGTAACTATAGAGTGATTGCTTCCTACACATATTGCCTTCTGTAACTACATTAATTGCTAAAAATGTATATTTTAAAAAGAACCTAAAAAAAATCTATGAAACATAATGAAATAACTTTGAATTGCTGGAATGGGTGAAAAATGTTATTTTTAACTATCTTTGAAATGTTGTGTTTTAATTTTGTTTGTGTGTTTTAAAGTATTTCGTGGTGTCCTTTTGCAATGGTTGTAAAATGTTACTAAGGCGGTTGATTTGAATTTTGTGGTTTGATTTTGTTTGTGTCTTAAGGTATTTCTTTTTTGTAATTTTTGTAAAAGTGTGATTTTATTGTAATGTTTGTGGTATGGACTGCAGGAAGAATAATGAGGATCCTTAAATAAAGAAATAAATAATCATAATAAACAATCTATAGAATAAAATCCCAATAAAAAGCAGTGAAGTGTGTGGTTGGTGCATGGAAAAAGCAGGAAAAGCTCGAGCTGTTTGTAGTAAGATTTAGGGATGTGCCGATCAGGTTTTTTCCTGCCGATCCCGATACCGATCACCCCTGAGGGAAAATCGCCGATTCCGA
>CAEGAF010094195.1:0-49860 GCA_903067075.1 Micropoecilia bifurca | reverse complement strand
CCCCCCCAGCTTAACATCTATTTTGGTTCTCATTGTTTCTCATTATAAGAAACAATGAGATTCAAAATATAGCAAATAGGTAGATAGAAAGACAGACAGATTGAAATCTCAAAGCAGTCTAGACAAAGGGTTCTGGAGCCAATTTTAGCCTAAGTGGAGCTAAAAAACAAGTTTAGAGCCACATTCTACAAAACCTTTGAAAAAAAAACTACTTCTCATTTTTGATGAATATGTACTGTAGGAGATCTGCTGTCAACTTTTGAAGAGTAAAGATTTCACTTCTCTTCGTTGGTATTAAAATAAAATTAAAACCAATATTGACAAAGGAAGATTGAGATATTGTCTTCTTGATATTTGTTTAAAAATGTGGGGGGAGTGGGGGGGGGAATAAAAGCACACGTTTCCAAACTGATGTCAAGAAAAAACTGACATTGCTTTGCAAATGCAAAGCCTNCCCCCCCCCCCCCCCCCCCCCCCCCCCCCCCCCCCCCCCCCCCCCCCCCACACACCCCCCCCGCCCCCGCCCGCCCCCAACAAAAGCACACGTTTCCAAACTGATGTCAAGAAAAAACTGACATTGCTTTGCAAATGCAAAGCCTGCATTTTGTTGTTATAGCATTTGTATTTCTAAACGTTAGTTGTTCTTCATCTTCTTAGCCAGAGTTATAAAGAGCCACTTGTGGCTCCAGGGATGCAAGTTGCAGTCCTCTGATCTAGATTTTAAAAAGAAACTGTAAAAACAAAAATAATCTGTGAATCACATGACATTGAATACTAAACTTAATGCAGTCGTGTGTTTCTTTCTTCTTTTTTTTTAATTGCCTACAATGTGTATAACACAGTTGGGCTACCAATCCCCCCCACCCCCCTCTTAGCGAGGGGGGTGGGGGGGATTGGTAGCCCCAATAATGAACTGATTTAGCTGTCGTCACCTGTATGACTGATTCCAGAAACCATCACTGCCTTTTTGAATTGAAACCACCAGTTCCCTCTTTTTGAGTCTTTAATCCCTAAAATGGTTATTTGGAAACATTACAGAGATGACACACCGCATGTCCAAAATGAGGATCTGGGAGAAGAGAAGGTGATCAGCATCATTGGCAATCTCACTCAGATCATAACTGAGGTGTTTCCACGTAAGACATCATTGGGTGCTTATGTAGAAAATAATTTAACATCAATAACTACACATTTAATGTAAGCAATGAAATGTTTTGTTCATGTTGCCTTTTACAGATACAAAAGTGTACCCTGCACTGGGGAACCATGACTACCACCCCAAGAGTCAACTTCCTTCAGGCCCAAACTCCATCTATGACAAAATAGCAGAAATGTGGCGTGGTTGGCTGGAGGCAGACTCCAAAGAATCATTTAAAAATGGTGACCCTTTCACACTTGTTCTCCAAAGATCAGCTTGTAATATTAACAACTGCATGGTTCATAGCAAAACTAGGCAGTGAAATATATATATTTATTTATTTTTTTGATTAGGTGGATATTACACAGAAAAGCTCCTGAACCGAGCTGGTTACCGAGTGTTGGTCCTCAACACCAACCTCTACTACTATCAGAACAAGGAGACCATGAATGATGACGATCCAGCAGGTCAGTTTAGCTGGTTGGATCAGACCCTTACAGCAGCCAGCAACAACAAAGAGAAGGTATAAAACATGACATTATACACAGTCGTGGAAAAAACAGAACCTGCTAAAATGTAATACCTACGCTAAAAAATGTGGGTGCATGGAGTAACACTAGTTATTAGTGGACAGTATGGACATTTCTGTTGATATATTTTCTTTAAAGAATGACAATTGAGGGATTTACCTGTAATTTAATCTCTTTTTCTTCCAGAGATAAAAATAACACAACCATTTCTTAATAAAAAAAACAGTATTTAACAAAGTGTCATCATTTTTTCACATGACTAAGCAATGTGTAAAAATGGTCATGTTTGAAATATTAAACCTCTTCAGTTTGTTTCAATTCTAACATGAATAAAGAAACCTAAACAGATTAATTGGGCTAACTTTACTTGGTTTACTTCTCAGGTCTACATCATTGGTCATATTCCTCCAGGCTTCTTTGAGAAGAAAAGAAGTACATCATGGTTCACGAAAAAGTTCAACGCGAGATATTTGGAATTGATTCAGAAGCATCATTCGGTTATAATCGGGCAGTTCTTTGGCCATCATCATACTGACAGCTTTCGCATGTTCTACAACACAAAAGGTACAATAAAGTGTTTCACGACTGCTGTTGAAATGGTATTTCTTTGCAACTATTAGACCTGAACTCTGTTTCCACAGGCTTGCCCATAAGTGCAATGTTTCTGAGCCCCGGGGTCACACCGTGGGAAACGACACTTCCTGGAGTCAAGGACGGAGCTAACAACCCCGGGATTCGTGTGTTTGAATACGACACTGAAACATTGCTGGTGAAAGTAAGCAACGCTCACTCATGCAGTCGTCTCAACGGGAGCCGTACTTTGTAAGCTCTCCAGAAAAATAATACTTCTCCCTCTTAATGTTCTGCGTCGTGTCGTCTTTCAACCCCCTTTGTGTGAACAGGATGTGGTGACATATTATCTGAACCTCACACACGCCAATGCAGACGCAGAACGCTGGGAGAAAGAGTACCGCCTGACAGAGAGCTTCAGAGTACCCGATGCCTCTCCGGGCTCCATGCACCAGGTTCTGGAATGCATGGCGTCCGATCACTGCTACCTGCAGAAGTACTACGAGTTCAACTCTGTCAGCTACGACCTGACAGAGTGTGACGGCGACTGCCGTGTTGACCATGTATGTGCAGCAAGAGAAGTAGACTTTAAGAGGTATGAGGAATGCCTGTTGAAGGAAGGAGCCGTTTCTATTTATGGAGGGCTGCTGTTGGTTGTTTCCATGGCAGCAACCGTGTTGATCACTGGCTGGTAGAGAAGATCAGCATCGAAGTTTGTTTTAAGACTTTTAAAAATGCAAAAACGGAATCATTTCAAATTATGTTTCAGATGTTTATTTCTTAATTTTTATGATTATGGCTAATCAGTTTTGCTAAAAGTAATAACTGTACATAACATAAACAAATATATTTATGTATATAAAAATATGCTGCTTCTATATTATGGCTTACACAAGAAGAAAACTGCAGCTCAGTCACCCTCAGTAACGAGGGTAATACACATAAATCAACTGCTAAAGAAGCTGGTTTTTCACAGAGCTGTGTCCATCAATATTAATGGAGAATTAAATGTTCATTTATTTTAAAGCATAATTAAGTTGACCAGCTGAATTTAATGTGTCACACTTTACTGGAAGATAGTTTGTGCTGCAAGGTAGTGCAGCATTAGCTTCAGGAGGCAAAGAACAATAAACATGTTACACAGCTAAAATGAAAGCTGGGAAAACACTTTAGAACGTAGAGGGGTGGAGATTGGAGACTCCAGAATAACAGTCCCCATATATAACAGTGACAGGTCTATGGTGACATTTCTTGTAAACGTCTAAAGTAGAAGTGGTTTCAGATTTTCACCTACATGTTAAAAAATTATTGTAATTGACATTCAGCTTAAATCAGTCTGTGCACAGCAATTGTATTGTATTGTCATAACTCAAAACATTGTTATGGTAAATGTTTTCTCCACCGAAACTGTTATTTAAATGAAGAGGGAAAAACAAAAAAAACAAAAAAACTCACTGCACTGTTATTTCTGCAGCAATAAATACACTTCCTGATAACAGTGCCACTCCTCTTCATATTTCTTTTTTTTTTAGAAGCGCAGTGATCTGTTGTTGAGCAAGACAGCTGTTATCGGAGTATCTTTATAGCTTCTGTTATCGCCTATGTTCAAATAAAGGTTTGATATGATTTTTGTTGCTGCTTGTAAACCGAACACCGAGATGCATCGCTATGAGGTGAAAAGACAGACAGCGAACTTTGAAAGGCCGTTGAGAAAACATGTTTATTGAGCCGTGTATCTGGTTTACTGGTAACTCGATCAACGATAATGTGACATGGGCCTGAGGTTACACTTTAGTTCATTCACTTCTGTCATGACATTGTGGTGACTGGTTAATGAAAGCAGAAGTCTCACATAATTAAGACCTGCTTACGGGAAGAAAAAGGTTGCATGGCTGCATCCAGCGCCTTTTTATAGTCTTGTATGCGCACCTCTGTGCAGGCAGGAGCTGTTAGCTTCCCCTGCTGGATGAGAGAGCACAGTTCATCCAGCATGGCTCTGAATGTCTTCCCATCTAGGGAAAAAAAAATGACAACAGCAAACCTACTTTGAAAATCTGTTGTGATTCTCTCACTCTCATTTCACACTGCAGGTAATAGGCTTGCTTACCGTGAGAGTGATCTTTCTTCCACTGTGTCACCCAAAAACCCCGAACTTTTACATCCTTGAAAATGAGAGCGCTCTAGAGACACCACATTGAATTAGTGTGCAATAGGAAAACATTTCAGCAACAGCTAATCTAATTTTCAGTGACTTGCAAAAGTATTCATATCCCTAGGCTTTTCTCACGTTTCTGATTTTATCTGATTGTTTGAAAAGGATCGTCATCTTTTTGTAGTTTGTATTCAAACTACAAACCACCCAAGTCATAACCATTCGCCTATAAGCTGACAGCATATCATTGGAGAGCCTTTCTAATCAGACATACAGCCACTAGTCCTCTGGTGTCTCTGGAGGAGCTGTAGAGATTTACATCTCACAGCCAGTTTTAGACTGAAGCTGGATTATGTTTTAGAGTTGCCCGGTCAATGTCCAGACCTACTTCAAATTGAGAATCTATTAATTAAAATTAAAATTAAAACAAGATGTCCCTTTCAATTTCTGATCCTTTTTGTTCCAATATAGAACTGGTAGTAATTTTAGTTCCAAGATAAGAAAAGCGAGTAGAGACAAGCGCCAAAATACTGACTGCCAAAACTGCAACAAAAGGTCGTTCTGAAACCATTGGTTAGAAATTCATGCCATACATTTATTTTCCTTCACTTCATAAGTATGCCAGTGAAATGCATGGTAGTGATGTGACAAAATGTGAAAATGTTCAAGGCGTATCAATACTTTTTAAGTCACTGTGTCTATCTTTTTCAGTTATCATTGAAAGTGATGCCTTACCACGGGAATAGTGACCGGCTGCTTAGACATTCCTCCATATGTCACCATAGACCCTCCAACCCTAAAAACAGTACCAAATGAATGAATGGCCATTGGTTCAGACCAAATAAAAAAGACAGATGAATAAAGACTATCTAAGATCCTCACTGTAGATGACGAAGCAGTTCTGTTGCACTCTTTCCTCCGACACCATTTAAAGCCAGTTTAGGCTTTGAAAATGTCTGTTAAAAAAAACGTGTCATACATTGAACAACAGGCCAAAACCACATCACATTTCTGTTTTTATCAGTGGGCTTATCTTCAAAGCAACAGACCTTGAACAGTTCCTTCATCTCAGGTCGCCTCAGGCTCTCTTCTTTGATTACATGACTGGCACCTATAGCCTTTAGCCTGTCACTGAGTTGTGTGAAATCGGGCCTTTGAAGAGCATGAAACAAACAAGACCCTCAGCATGGTTTAGAACAAGAAGAAATATTTAAAATGTTAATAAAAAGGTTGTTAAATTTGGGTGCTTAAATGGCATTTTACCTGTCTCTAATAACATTTATAGTGTTTATTCCTCTTGCAGCAGCAATTTGTATGACAGCCTGCCCTACTCCACTATTGGCTGCATTCTGGATCACAGAGTCTCCTATTAGGGCAGAACATTTAGGAAAATGATATTATGAAGACACCTTCCCAACTAAATGTTTTTTATCATAAAGAAAATTTGCAATAAATGTAATGAAAAATATCTTCACTCAGAATGACTACTGAGATGTTTTTATGAAACTAGAAACCCCAATGACTTGAGAGTTTGGCAAAATAGGAACATCTGGACTACGTGTGTAACAGCTTACCTGGCTTCAAATCTTCAAAGTCAGAGAGCATCCTGACGGCGGTGCAGGGATTGACTCCCAGTGTGGCGGCGGAGAGCAGAGGAATGTCGTTTGGCACTGAGATAACGTCATCTTCGGCTAACACTGCCTCTGTCCTCCATGTTCCTGCTCGCACAAATCAAACAAAACTAGATCAAAAAGGTAACAGAAAATGTTACTTTCTTAAACAAAGAAATCTTAAGCTTTAATTTACCAAGCCCTGCGTCTCTGGGGATTACCCAGTCTCCTGCTTTAAGAGACTTCACCTGACTGCCCACTTCTATGACCTGAGCCACTCCCTCATTGCCACCAATGGCAGGAAGGTCTGGCAGGATGGAATAGGTGCCTAAACCACAAAAAAAACTGTTAGAAATGCAATAGTAGTTTCATAATAATGTAGTTTTTTTGTTGTTGCATTATGTGGAATAAAACCAACGAACACCTTGAATCATGTTTATATCAGATGGATTTATTGGAGATGCCAGCAGTTTAACCAGGACTTCCCTTGCACCTGTTTGATGCACTGGTACATCTTCCAACCTGGAATGGAAAAAAATACAATACAATATTCAGTTAAAAAACCCCACAAACCTTTAGTCTTATTAAGTTGCTTTACAGTCAGAATAACATGAATATTGGGAAAAAGTGAAAGAAAAAAAACTGTGCCACATGTACTTTTTATGAAAACAACAAGGAAAGGAGAGTTCATAGCTCCATCAATCCTTCCATTTAGGTTTGCTACACAAAAACATCTGTACCCATCAGTACCTTCAAATGGAATTTAAAACAAAAAAAGCACAGTAACATAAGGTTAATTGCAATAACAGCTTTGTGAAACATTTCACTGCAGAAAAAAAACACAATTCAGCAAAACAAAACCACTGAGCCAGGGGCACTTTATGGGAAATAAAAAGGAACAGATACAGTAAGTTGCAGCAATCCAGATAAAAAAAAAACACCTCATAAATCAGGCATATTGATTTAGTGAAATCTATGGGAAAGAAAAATTAAAGAAGTAAAAAACTTAAGAACGTCATCAGGAAATACAGCTAAGCCCATAAGAAGTCAGAACTACTTTCTCTCAAAGTGCAAAACAAAGATCACAGAAAATTGGTTAGTGAGAAAACATTGCTAAAAATTAAGTAAGAGCTTCCTTCGGTGAAAAAACCCCAAATACACATCAGTAAAACTGCCAATAACTCTCTGTCAATGACTCCAGCCAGAATTAAAAACATCTGTCAAAATATTAGCAGTTATAAAAAATATAAAATATACACGAAACTGTCAACAGGCAAGCCTGGAGTCATTCATAATGTTTCTATGTTTTACCTCAGGAAGGCCTGAACAGTAATTCCTCCCTCAGAAAGTATTATGTGCAGTTTCTGATGCTTGGTTTTGTGCTAAAATAGTTTTTTTCTGCTATCATTGTCCCTGAATGAGTAAAAAAAAACAATTGTTGCCTTGAACAATTACTAAGTTTTAGTTTTTCTTAATGATCAAAACCAATGTCAGTAAAGTGGGATTGGAAAAATGGCAAATCCAGTCCTATGAAACTGAGACATAAGCTTATTATCTCAATAAATAAAAGTGAAAGGGATCAATAAAAATAGTGAACAATATAAACAAGGCATTTATTTTTCGGTTATTAAATAAATTCAAATTAATACAAGTGCATTAACTTATATTGAGGTGTAAAAACATCTGCGTTTTCATATGGTAGGCGTGATTGTATCGATCACACCATGTTGTTTTATGTTTCTTCGAGCAGAATGTTTTCAATCATGAAAACAAGCTGATATAGTTGGTGTGTGGGCTGCAAGGGGCCCATCACACACATTCGAGGGGAAAAACATTCACCACAAACCCGGTGCTACTCAGGGATTTCCCTTACAGGAACCTCAGTGGACACTTATGAGCACAAAGAAAGAAAGACAACAATCTCAGAGAGGTGAGATGTTTCTGGTTTGCAACAGATGTGGCATTAAGTTTCGTTTGAGGAGACATGGGTCCAAAGGGGGTAAATCTTTGCAAAATAAAGAAAAAACTTAATTTTTAATGCTTTTTTTTGTCAGACGCATATTCTTACTCAACCACTGCAGAAGGGTTTCCGTGTTTTCGGTAGATCAGAGCTTGTGTGCAGCGTCCGGCGGAATGGCTGAAGAGAGAAACGCGAGCTTTCGTGTGCTTCGGACAATTTAAAAGAGCCACAAATCCTCTTTGACAAGCTACCCGGCTTCTGAAAATAGCCGAGAGAACCGGAAGCTCCATTTTAACCCAGAACACAACTTCACAGCTAGCAGTAATGAATATATTTTTAATAATAGCTGTAATTTAAGGCAGCATTAGAGTGCGAGGCTAGTGTAGCGGCGGCAGCCATGTTTGTTTCGCACGAGGTTGTCATTGAAAATATAAACAGAGATTAGCGCACCTGGTGGTTATACGCGGTACTACATGACTCTGTTTCAAAGTCGAGAGGAATTAATTTATTTTCTTGTTTTTTGTTTTTTCATGAAACGTCGTGAATCTATAAGAAAGACCCAACAATTAACCTTAATTACTCACTTTGTTAGTCACACCAAAAATGCTGAGATGATGTTCATGTTTACTTCATGTTTGCTTTTATTAGACAAGTAAATCCTAATTCATAGGTCAGGTGTTTACCAGTAAGTCAGATAACCATCAAAAAGTTTAATTATTAAGGTATTTCAATTCAGAAAAGAAACTCATTGATTCTGTGACAAACAGTGACTTCTTTATCAATTCATTTGGATTGTTTAAATATAGCAAAACTTTATTCAGCTCTTTGTTAGGAACATATGGAGCAGTCAGATTTCTGATGTTTGATGGAGTTTGGTTATTACTGGTTTAGGTGTAAGAGAATCTTGTATCATATTTGGGATTTTATTGAAACCATTGAAAGGAAGCTAAAATATAAAATGAACTGTTCTTGTAGCATTTTGGATCAGCTGAAGGCTTTTAACTGCATTTTGTTGGGTTCCTGATAGTAAAGAATTACAGTAGTCCAGCCTTGAACTAACAAATGCGTGGATTAATTTTTCCTGGATAAGATATGTCTAATTTTGGCAATTTTCCAGAGGTGTATTAAGAAAATCCTAAAAACGTGTTTAGAACGGTAATTAAGTGACATATCCTTGTCAAAAATATCAGAGATTCTTCACTTTATGAATTTAATGTCATCCTCATCAAGTGATTGTCTAAGCAGTGTCTTTATCAGAGGTTCTGATCCAAAAACTACAACTTCTGTATTAGCAAAAGAAGAACATTTAGTGTCATCAAGATTTTAATATATTTCCACAAGTAATGGTTGTGATCTTCCAAATGGATTGGATTCTTCAGGATTTAATGATACTTATAGCGAAGGTAGCTAATAGATATGTCATAAATAAATAGAACATGTATCTGTTTGTAATCAATGGGGGCATTAGAATCCCCTGCTTGTTGCTGAGAAGGGGGAATATTTTATGTGCTTTGTGGTTTTCTTCATTTTGATTATTTGGAGGTCAACAAAAGGATGGACTCACTCAGCACCAATTATGAAAGAACTGCCAAAGTTTGCGAGTGTATTTACTTAACACGACTTATTCCTTTCATTCAAATTCATGTGCAATCTCAGTTTTAAGGGCAAGACAGTCACACCCCTTTGCATTTCCCCTACAGCAGATAAACACCTGAAGCTTCTCACCCATAAATGTAAGCCGAAGAGCCACAAATTAGGGCCAAGGAGTCTTTTATTGAGTATTTGTTGCAGAATTTTTAAATTTTAATTATTTATTATTTTTTTATTTTAGGGCTGTTAAATAAAAAAAAAATTCTTGTTATAATATTATTTCCCAATGTAGAAAAGGAATTTGCAATACATGAGCAAGGTCCATATAACAGCCCTGACATGAACCAACTCACTCTCACAAGATTTCTTAAGGACATTACAAAGAAAAGACATTATAATAAATACATAAAAGGAGTCATTTTACTAAAGAATTCAGAAGTGAAAGGTCAGATTAGTTGGCCTGTCGGCTGTGCTGCATCAGCAACAGGAAACGTGTCAAAGAGAAACAAACTGAATGTGCCAATGATTCAGGCACCATTTTTAGCAGGTATCATATGCCAAGGTGTTGAAAAAGCATCAGAAACAAAGGACGTCAGATATATAGGAGACTTAAATTTGTTTTAATTTACTTTTCAAAAAATCATATTTGTGCATATCTATTGAGATAAATAAAAACTGTTTTGTTTTAGAAAAGAGTACACAACAGCTCTAGGAGGTGAAAGGCAATAAGAGTCCAGCTTTTGTCAATGACCTCTTTTAATCTTTTGACACATGTCAGTTATATAACCTATTTAACTAAGCCAAAACTCATGTGCTGTAGCTTTATCCCTGTAGCTAAAAGTGTTCTGCAGAGACAAATTATCTCATAAATGTTATATACTACCATGTTTTAAAAATATTTTTATACTGACAATACTGCAGATGTACTCTGAATTTACTGTTCTTATTCTGTTTTGAGGACAGAGCTAGCATCTAAAAATGAAGGAATACTGATTGTTGATTTCATACATCAAGCAGTTGGTAAAAAAGCAGTCAAGATAAAACTGCTCTAGAACCATGTTTTCTTTTAGAGCTGGTGAACAATTTGTATCTGCTACATTTATGTCTCGTGTCCTGTATGTCCACAGTGCCAACATACACTAGGTGCAATCCACCAATTTATGTTTTTCATACTACATTTTATGAAAAACATAAATTGTATAAAGGGTTTATAAAGAAAAACCCTTTATACTCTTCCTTTATACTAAAACTCATATTTGTTTCAAAGTGCAGTAGTTTCAGGTTTATTCATATCACATATTCCTATTAAATGTGCCAGGAAGCTTGTGTTTAAGCCTTCAGATATTATACTTTAGAGAATCAGCTTCATATTGAGTTGAATTTATACCACAATCCTTCTGCATTGCAAAACCTTTTTATATAAACTGATAAGTTTGCAAATGAAAACCTTTTTATGCTCTTTACTGTGTCGACTGAGTGTTATATTTCAGGTGCATTGTGAGCTGCTTGTATATTGTCAGCACTCTCGTGAAAATGTAAACCTCTGGAACTTTCCTGGTCATAAATTAAAAAGTTAAAAAATAGAAAAACAATGACCTCTTTTAAAATGAAAAGCTGAAAAAATAATATTGACAAGTTTATTATGAAATGAAGCAACATTTTACATATAGAAACTACTTTGAAAATCTCACATGCTGCTCATCACTGACAGACTATAATCATTAAATTTCCTGAGTTAAAGATAATTGTGAGTTTTATGACAGTAAATACTAATACATTCATTAATAGTAAATGTAAATTTTTCTGAAGTAGCTCTGTAGAAATTTGTCTTAAAAAATACAATAACACCACAAATGAATTGACTGATGGTCAGAAACAACATGAGTACAAAAAGAAAAAGAAATTAAAATGCCTTGATCTGCTTCAAATGTTACCCTGAGCAAGTCATACAAGCTGTTGCACTTTAAAGGAACCAAGTACTTGACAATAAATTTGAAGGTTTTTATACATTCCGAGTTTCAATGTTATAATTTCAGATAGCAAAGTACAACTAATTAATCCCTAACCCATTATAGCAGTTTAGTTTACTCCAAATTTGAGAATTACATGTAAACATTGCCTAAGTCAGTTTAACAAGTGAAGTTGTCAGTGCTCAGATAAGTGACAAATAAGGAAAAGAGAGTAAATCATTAAAATTGATGTAAATACTAGCACTGTCAATGACTGACATTCCGATAATTCTTGAGTGAAATGATTCAACATCTAAATCAAACCTTTGAATGATTTAACGTCACACATTCTGAATTTGTGGGGAAATCCACTTGGAATAAAAGGAATCATTTATGTGTTAAGTCATTTGTGGCACATTCTTTTTGTCATAAGCATTGATAGTCTGAAACACCAATTATCAACGTGTTGAGATGAGACAACGATTATATACTACTAGCCCCAGTCCCTTTAAAATATCCTACTTTTATCCCAATCTACAACAATTACAGAGAAAAGAATACAACAATAGTGGAACATTTCTTCATATTCTTCAAAGTAGATGTAAAAAAAAAAAACACCATTACTCTGTGTTGATATACAATGTTAGGGCAAGATTGCTTTCCTGGCCAAAAGTTAAACAAAAATCTACCAATAAATTTTCACCATGTTTAAAAAAAACTAAATAAGCACCAAGACACTCACAAAGCCATTTTCAGTAGTTTGGCTTCTTTGTTACATTTTTCACATTTTGTTAAATGAGCATTTAATCCTTGCTTGCTCTGGAGTGAACATTGACTCCTCAAATTCAATCTAAAACCATCCCTGAGTTTTCAGATTAGCAATTCCTGAGACGAGTTTAAGAGGAGGTGTTTTTTATAGCGTGTAAAAACATTAAAATCTAAGATAAAAACATTAAACATACTCAGGCGCAACAAAAATGAAATATAGAAAACATATTAATGCCTCTTGCACATGATTAGAGCAGAGTGGCATTGCATTGGGTTTGGCATAGATAGGAATAACGATGAGCTTTTCTCCTAAAAGGCTCATTGGGCATAACAAATAATATACTAAAGAAAAATCAAGGATAAACAAGGAAAAGAAAATCCTCACAGTTTAGATCAGTCTTCATTATTCTATGTACCTGCACAGTATGTATTGCATATTCATAGTCTTATGTCGCAATATAGTAGTGTTACCTTGCATTCAGGTCAAATAAAATTAAGGGAATGATCTTTCAAGCACATATGTACACAGCAGCAAGAGTACCATGATGTTAAGATTGTAAACCAGATCTTCTTCAAGCTTTCACCGACCCATTTGTGTTTTACATGATGATCTCTACTCAAACATTCATTGCTGGTAGGCTTCAAAAGGAGCACAGGGAGAAGATGCACTGCTTTTGGATGAAAATAAATAAGTAGTATGCATTTCTTAAAAAGGCTTTAGAATAATTTTACATATATATTAATTGGGTGTTAAAGTATCAGTCAGCATCTCCTGTAAAACGGGAGTAATCTGCTGTTTGACTAGCTAGGTCTACATGCTTCTCCTTGCAGGCTGGGTGCTCCTGAGTCAAAAAGCCTACACAGTGTCTTAAATATCTACCTATAGAAATAGATCCAACTGGACATAAAAAAATAACAGCAGCAGCTAGCTCACAATAAACATCATGTCTGATTTTTTGCCTCGTTTCTGTTTCTAATTTTAAGCATCCAGAGTAAAGCTGGAGCCCTCAGTAACCCAGTAGAAGCTCAAGTGTTTATGCCACGTGTGTATAATTTAATCCTGAGAAAATTCAGTCAAATCCAACTTAAAGTAGTCATAAAGCAACAGACTTTTACAGATCAGCCAGTAAAGATAGAATACTGTTCAAAGAGAGATGAAAGTGTGAAAGAAAACCCAGACACCAACACCAACTGAATTCAAGCCAAACGGCAGCATTGTGCTGCCCTCTGTTGGCCAGGCGCTTGCCTACTTTTGATTGATTTGCAAGAATGTACAGGTGCATCTCAAATGTGAAAACAACCGAAAAATTACATCATTAATCTAAAAAGTGAAAATTATTTAGCTTCATTACTCACAGAGGTATGCATTTAATAAGTATTTTTTCTGTTCAATTTGATGATACTCAATCAATAAATGCCTAAAACTCATCACCTTGGAAAAAAAAAATTATATTACATAATACTAGTTATACTAGAAGACAATAACTGATGTCCTCAACAAAGTCAGTGTGCTATTCTGCTCAATATACTTGCCTGACCAAAACCTGGTCAAAAAGTCAATGGCTGTTGCAAAGGGGAAGTTGAGACGCCAGACCCACCAATGCAGACGAGCAGAAAGTTGCTTCTAAATCAAGCTATACATCCTGAACATTTCTGCAGCACCACTGATTAATCGCCCAGGCCCGATAAAAGCATGCAGGTGTTTCTGTACTTAATATTGTTTTTGAATAATTATCTTGTGCAGTATTCTAATTTTGTCAAAAACTGAATGGATTTCAGAATGAACAGAAATAAAACACTTGAGATTATTAAAACTCTGTGTATAATGAGTATTTAACAAGTTTCAAATTCTGAATTAAATAATTGAAATTTAGACCTTTCGGTGACATTCGTGGTTCATCCAACAGAGATGATGGTGTTTGCATAACTAAAAGTGAGAAATGATACATCACAGAACCAAACTGAGTGGCCTCAACTTTACCCTGGAGCTTTAAACTCGGTACACACGCAAGCTTCTGATCTTTGGACATCGTGACAGGAAACAAAGCAACAGATTGACGCTCTGATGAGGTGAGAATATTGGTTTTGTGCTGTCAAGTTTTGGCTGAAATGAAAAGAGTGTTTCAGACGTCTATTGACCTCATGGTTTTACCCAGCAACCACAAAGCGGTTTTAATTTCTCAGGTCTTAAACTACATGTGTAGAGTGCAGTAGAGTGTGAAACTGAATCGCTGCAGGTCAGGTGGTTGAGTTACTCTTTATGGTGGTATGTGATGAATAGTTTTCATCCTGTATACATTCTGTAGTGCAAAAAGGATTTGATTTAATCCCAACTAAACTCAGATATCTATAAATATTAGACCTAACATGCACTAGTGAGGTAGACCAGAACAGCCAGCAAAATGCTGAGTACTAAAAAGATAAAAATCAACTAATAAAACAAAATAATTGACCAAAACCCAGAAAACACTTTTTGGTCTGACATTCATTTGGCCCCAGAAATCTGGATGGTCAACAGCAATATTGGCAAATCTCACAGCAGTGCGTTGCCTATACCTATACCCTTAAACCCGTTTTGTGTTTTTTTTTTTCTTTCCAAATCAACACACAATCCCTCCCTCCCCACGCAACCCAATAGCTAACATTCATCACAGAGACACTGTCTGGTACATCTGTGCTTTGTCGACAGAAAGGTGTAACATTCAGGAAGGATACTGAACAGTAAGGCAGCAAAAGTTTAGGTCTATCCTCAACACACTGAGTATAATGCAAATAAAACTGATTAATAAAACTCACAAGGAAAGTGCAGTTACATAAAAGAAACCTGCAAATGCCTGTGAACACCGTTCAGTATTATCGCTACGTAATTCCAATGTTCCTGGTAGCAAGGATTCATACATTTAAACTTCCTGAGTGCAACAACGAAGCATTATTCCTGAGTGTTACACCAATTTAAAAAATAATAAAGACAACATTCTTCATGAGTGTTTTTAACCTGAGGTAATTCCAAAAGCAGCTTCAACAGCAAGGGAGGAGAATTGTGTCCCCTCTCTCAACCGTCGAAGCAATTTGATTGGCTCCTGTGCTTCGGCGAGGCTCAATCTCCCATTTAATCAGAGGTTTCAGGAGGTGGCGCCGGCTGGCTGTGTTCCCCCTCGTCTCCTTTCAAGGGGGACGGTTTTCCCTGAGAAACCGTTGATGACTGTTGTGCTTTTACTGGACAGCTAGCGACCATGTGGTCGATGCTCTGGCAGAAGTGGCACCTCTTGGGCTGGGGTGGTAACTTGCACTCCTTGGCGTGATGATCCAGGGCTCCGCAGTTATAACATCTACAAGAAAAAGCGTGAAGTTTATAAACCTGAGAAAGAACAGATCGTAAGCATCCAATGGAATGAAATAGCTCTTTTGAGAAAGTATGGACAATGTAAGGTGCGAAACATGACCGAATTTTTTGTTGGATTTACAGCATAGTGACATGTAAGGGTTTTGCATGTTGGGTTAGCTGTGGATCTCTGCAAAAGCACCTTCACAGCTTCCCTAACTAATGTTCTCCTACTTGGCTCCATCTGTTTGGTTGGACCGCCATGTCTTGGCAGCTGTAGGATTCTGTTGTTTTTGGATAATGGGTTGGGCAGTGAACACTGAGATGCTCCAAGCTCGGGATATTGTTTTTGTTACTCGCTCCAGTGAGCTAAACGTCTCGACATTATCCCTGGCCTGCCTTCTGTGCCCCTTCATCATGCCATTTATATATTTGCAGAACAGCTGTAATTAAACTGACAAGAAATTACACAGAAGTTACTTACAAGGTAAGTGACTTCTGAAGGCACTGGATTTTTTTTAAGCATGTCAGAGTAAAGCTGGATCGACAGTGGTGCACTTTGTACTTTTCAGATTTTTATATTAAAGAAAAAATATGTATCTTGTTCCTTCATCTGTTGGTCTATTACAACAAATCCAATTTCACCAGTATGAGGGCCAAGTTAACGTATCTTGAAGTTCCTATTAATATATTATTTTAATGCAATAAATGATACAATATTAATCACAGATGCCTCAAAGAGACATCTTACTTTCCTATTTGTTTGTTTTATGGAAAACATTAGCCAACAACTTGTAGTCTATCATATTTCCTTTAATATCTCCCCCAAATTTTCTACTTTACTGAAACGTGTTTTAATTAAATCGAGAGAAAAAAATACATAAACCTTCCTGGAGAAGCATTTTAATAAAGTAAGTTGGGACCGTTTTTGACTTTCAAGGACCCTAAATGATACATTTCCGCCTCTAGATGGCAATATTCCACCTACTAAACCCTAGCTCGACTTTTTACATAACTCACCAATTCAAAGGGCATTTGAGGGGAAGGTGCAGACCTTCATGAGGAGAACAAGATTTAAGAACATTTCAAAACTGCTTGTCACTGAAATAATCCCAGGTTAGGAAACACAACTGCAATTCAAGGCAATATTTTAGCAAGCAGTTTGGAGAAGTTACTGGAGGCTTTTCTTTAGAGTTGTACAGTTTGCGCTATTTGTCAGCTTGTCGCTGAGACAAGCTTCCAGTTGGGGCCAGTTCAATCAAAGTGTGGCACCAGTGTCATCACCATTGAACTTTAGTTAGACTCTATGCATGGGGGTCAGCAGAAGGCATCAGGCTGCCATCGGCCACCGCTGTTTGGACATCATTTATAGAATGGCCATGCGTACAGGGGTGGAAGACAGATGGGTGGTAGGCGTGGGGCAGTTACTCGGTGCCTCCCTGACCCCCCCCCCTCCCCCTCCTGTCCTCCCCGGCCACCTTCATGGCAGCAGATGAGGTTTGGACGGTGCGGCTGCCGAGGGGTCAGGTTGGCTTTGTGGCCCTGGCTGTTTGAGTGGTGTCAAGGTCTATACCGTCACCATCACAGAGGCTCCTCACATCAGCATCCATCAGGAGGAAAGTGGAAGTGGTCCCTTTGTCTAAAAAAGCTGCAGTAATGACCTCTGAACCCTGACCTCCAACCTCCCTCCAATCCCATCCAAGCCCCCCAGCCCTCTTCCTTTTATTCATACATGGTTGCTATGACAACTATGACCCTTAACGCCCCTTGCCTGGGCTCCTGCATCTGTTATCAATTAAATGAACAGGAACTTTTCTCCTTTGCAAAGTGATAGATACACGAGTTTATCAGTGATCTGAACCAAGCTGGGACAGCGACTCTCTCTAAATAAGATACAAAGTCAGGACTGCTTCACAGTGTTTCTGATTTATACACAAACATAGACTGTTTATTAATAAAAGGTAATCAGTTAATCACATCCCAATCCGTGGAGTACAATCCAGCGTTGCATAACACAAAGTGATGAAGACAAAACGCACCTTATCCATGAATCAGAGAAGGTCTGTGGAGACTTATTGAACCACAACGGCCTCCCAGGACTCTTTGAGGCCATAATGATCTCTGTTCTCACACTCACTTCGCTCTGGTTGTAATCACAACTGACATGTGGTGAAGTTGATACACCTCTAACCCTGCATCATACTGACACTCGGAGTGATCTGCAAACACTGATCTCTTTAGCTTCTTTAGTTTCGCCTGATAAGAGCCACATAGTTACCTTGTAGTCCATCTTTGGATCTTAAGCTACATTTTAATTCTGGCTTTGTGAACGAATCCCTTTATGCCATTTCTGCATGTGAACCAATTAGATTGAATATTTCCTTGTACTCTCAAAACATGGATTTGGATAAAGTTACGATGTGCGACTTGTTTGCTGGATTATTGGACACCTCCATGAGTGCATCAAGTCATATCCAAACAAAATCACCTATAGTAATCAACAAACTTGCATCTTATCTTGAGAAAAATAAAAGGGGAATCTAAAGTCTGCCTTTGCATGATTCATTTTGGATTTAGAGGGAAACTTCTGTCCATTGAGGAGGGTTGGAAGGAAGAGGGAGAAAGTGGGCAGATCTGAATTCACCAGGGACGAGCAGATTTAAACAGTTATTGATCCAGGTCACACGTCAGGCCCTGCTGATGTGACCCTGGGTAGAGCTCAAAGTGGGGGGTTGGGATCCAGGGAAAGGCATGAAAGTGAGCAGAAACTACAAACACCATTGTACATTTGATCCAAGCAGAACACACACACACACACACACACACAAAAATCCCTAACACTTTACAACAACACAATTGTATGCGATTCTCAGTTAAAAAGTCTATTTCTTCCCTGACTGAGGTCTTAGTATCAAATTATGCCTTTGCCAGTTATTTTCTTAAATGAAACTCTTCCAAGATTAGGACACATTAAGAAATTCTTCACCACAAAAAGACTAAATGTTTCACAAAAAATCTGAAAAAAAATTGCGAGTCTTGTTATTTAACTTGACAGACTTGAAAGAAAAAAAAATGTTTTGCCCAAAGTATTGAATGTACAGCCCAATTTATAAAATGTAGATACATTTTGATATCTGTTCCTTCAGGTAATAAAGGGTTAAAACTAGGAAACCACAATACATGGATGTGCAGTCATTTCTGCCTTATTGTGTGAAATATTGCAGTTTTAATGGGGCTCTGTCAGTTGATAATATATGTGATCAGCAGCATATTGGTCATTAATGTCAACACTCAATGTGTGTTTTTAATGGCTAAGGTGCTAAAGCTTATGGACAGTGGTCAGCACACAGAAATGGTCAAGGAAGAGGAGTCTGAAAAATGTGTGTTGTGACTGATATTGCCACTGAAATTTTCAGGCATATTATTTAGGAATATTTCTTTTCCTGTGCATCATCTATTAAAACCCTCCCTTTTGGGTCATTTTCTCAATTTTTGAGGTTTGATGCAGTCCTTTTTTTTCAAATTACCCTCCCTCTCTTTTATTCAAAACCTTGAAATAGTTAAAACCTCTGTTGTGTTGAAACCTCCCAGCTTGCCAGTACGTACCTGTCTCCCTTTGAGCGGCGCTTTTGAACCTTTTTGCCTTTGGGTCTCCGCTCGCTGCCCACACAGTGGCTGCCGCCCGGTCCGGTAACCTGCTGCGACTCGAGGCCCTTCGATGACTTCTTGAAGGTAAACTCAACCGCTTCGCCTTCCTTCAGGCTGCGGAAACCTTCCATGTGCAGCTTGCTCTGAAAGGCAACAAAGCAGGAGCTCATTCAACTTTAACCTCTTGTGGTTTGGGAAACTCTATATGTGGAAATCCTTTATCTCATAGCACATCTGTTAGAAGGGGGTGCTTGATTTCTCTTCAACTCATTTGTATGGGAAAGACTGAAGATGATTTTGCCCCTATTGACTAGATCACTGCCACCGTTGGCTTGTAGAAACTCTGACCACCAAACATTTATCCCAGTTTAAAATCAGAACCCAACCTCTCTTATCAAGTATGTGGTATTTTATGCCTATAACCAAATAAGCCATACAAAGCCAACCACAGCTAGTTTTCACATCACTGTGCACTACAAAAGTGATGGCGACCCAATGCTAAATTTTTGTATTACTATTTTTCTGCATTTAGGAGAAAAAAACTGACGAGGATAATCTCCAATCAACCCCCCCCACCCCCCTCCACCTCCTCTCTTCCTCATCCCCCATCCTCACCGGAGGAGCAGCATTCCACACTGCCGCCCCCACCCCCACCTTTTTTTCCCACCCACATCACAAAGCTCCACTAACACACTGACCACCACTAGCCCTAAACTACAGGATGCAGGGGTTGGTGCTCGAGTTGGGGGTGGGGTGACACGGCAAGCAAGGCATCTCTCTGTGAAGGCTGGGGGTCAGGGTGACATTCCTCAGATAGTTGTTTGGCAGAAAGATGTGAAAAGATATAAACTCACAAGGAGCACAAATGACCAATATCTCACCTTGATAGCATCGTTTTCACTCAAGATCTTTGTGGGAAGGAGCTGATAACTTCACTTTGTTACAGGTTTGATGACATTAGGTGGATCTGCTTACTTAATAAACAATGGGCCTGCAGGCCTGGATGTTTAACTGCCTTTTTATTGATGCCACAGTCACCTGAAGAGACAAGATCCCGCTCCTTAACATGTGCAAAGAGCATTTCCACCTCCAAAACGAATGCAGGAAAGATAAAACAGAGAAAAGGTGTGGCACAGGTTTGTGGAGAAATACCTCCGACTGGTTAACGCATCATGGGAAGCCCCTCAAAAAACAAATCCCTAGGTGGGATTGTAAGATTATATCGTCACGCAGGCTGCAAACTGTTGACATAAGAACAGCCAGCTGTAATTTAGCAAATCTGCTTTGATAAAACGGTAATCCTGTCTCTTTGATTTTATTTTGGAGCAAAGCTTCATCCTTTTGTGTGTCATAACTAAATGTCTGGATGTTTTGTAGGTCAAAAATCTTTGGAACCCAACGAAACATGCAATTCATTGTAAGGGGAGTCATTTTGGAAATGGGCTTCTAAGAAAACAAGGATTAAATCTTTAAACGCTGCTTCTGAAAAAGACAATTGGAGGTTTCGGTGAACTGCAACCCCCCACTCCCTCCCTCACCCAGACCCGTTCGAAAAACAAGCATGGTCTGTATAATATTTGTGAGAAATAACATCTGATTGGCAACATGGACATCCCAGTACCACTCTTCACCCGGTGACCGTTAATCCACTTCCTCTCTCAAACGTGTGAACATCCCCACCCCCATAACTCAACCTACCACATGGCCACTCTCACACAGGTAAAGCATCAGGATGGGGGGTTTCTTTTCTTCTCTTTATCCTTCAAGGACCTGATGTGGAGGTGCTATTTGTGGGGTCTAGAGTAAACTACATTAGAATATGTCTGGAAGCGAAGCAAGGCAAAGAAAGACATCAGAGTGGAGAGGGACAATAGAAAGACTTCTGCTGGGACAAAGAGAGGCTCGGGGCAGGGCTGAGGGGTGCTTGATTCAGATGCATGGCTCTATTGTCCACCGGCACAAAGGCCAGCGAACCGTGGGACTTAATTTTTCCTCGACGCGTGGCCACTAATTTTAGGATCCATGGCTTTACTTTTTGTCAGATTCTCTGCATCAATTTTCTCTAATAAAAAAAAAGTAAACGTTACTTGTTTTTTTGATCGATGCAACTCACAAACCTACGTTTAACTCAGCAGGTTACTTTTATCTGTGGCTTACTAACTTTATAACACCCAACATATAAATTTTTGAATGCACATTACTGAGGCTTCTGCCTCTTTAAAATGTTTGTACTTTGCCTTTCCTGCTGTATCACATGATATTCTCATCTTGTAGCCTCTTACTGAGGACCAAAGTCCAAGATAGCCAGATGGGACTTAACTTCAAAAACAATAGGTATTTTACAGAAAACTGTGATGAAGGTCTGTGTATTACTTGTGATACTTTAGGTATTCAGGTGTATTTTAAAGGTCAGTGTAGTGAATCAGGTGGTTGTAGATACATTTGATTACGGAAAATGGAATAAATACACAATGAGAAAAGCTTACTGTATCAATCATTATACACTGAAATTAGTTATTGCAAAAGAGGTTTTGTTAGAAGATTTCAATAATCTGTTCAAATTTTTAAGACAAAGTTTTTGTATCTTTTATATTATGCTTTCACAATTTGACTGATTTTATGGTCAATAGAAATACAAGGTCACCAATCTAAAAGCCAGCAGGCAGAAGCTGATCTGCGATATGGTACCATTAAAAAAACCACCTGAGGAAAGTTTGCAGAAAAAAAAATTAATTCCACTTTTAACATCTAATTTCTTTCAAACTTGCCATTCAGAATGTGAGACTTTACTCTATTAGACCAAATGCATGATTTTTGAAACACATATTTCTGCGAACTCTGCCTTCTTGAAGAAAGTTGCTACTGCTTTCAAAAATTGGCTTTGTTACGTCTTACATTTGTCTTCTACCCCCAGGTAGAAGATTTAAATCAATAATGGACACGGACACCTTCTAAGAAGAGGTTTTTGTGGAGTTAAAGGCCCTTTCAAATGCTTACAAGGAAATAAAATATTTCAAAAATGGATCATCAGTAAAATAGTCTTTCATAATCTGGTATGAAAATGATAAGTTCTTTAGAAGGGAGTTTAGGCCAGTGCATCAATTGTTTTTATATTAGGTTTATGCTATTAAAACATGCAATCCATGTCTTTTTGGTTGAGGAACCAAAACAATAACAAAATGCCAAATGTATCATCAAAAAATGATACAATAAAGAAAATAGTTCAGTTGTTGTGTCATTTAAAACAATCAAATATAAAATGTTTGGCTCTTAAAAGGTTGAATGTCTGTGCTATTAATTTTTGTTTCAGTCTCTGAAAGGTTAGTAGATTAAATTAGTAATACCAAAACTTATAAATTGAGATTGATAAAGGATTGGATGCTACAATGGGGAGCTTTTTAGAATAACATATTAATACCACTTCAACTCTTTAACTACTGGAGATCTAAACTGCAGGTTTCTATCCTGTGTTGTTTAAGAGAATGAGTAATGAAATGCCCAGCTTCCTGTAGCTTTCACAATAAAAAACAAAAAAACTCACAATTATAACTCTGTAAGCGCCATCATGGTCAGATGGTAGAAAGACTGAAACAGGGGCTGCATGTGAAATCATGCAAACTTCATGCAAGTGGAACCAATGATTTCACAGCCCAAGATAGATTGCTGGTGCATAAACAAGAGAAGGCACCTAAAAATAGTCCTTTCAAAGAAGGTTTTAGCAATAAATTGTAGTGTACCTCTATACTCCCAACACACACACCGGCACAGGGAGGAGGGTGGAAGGGCTGACCAGACAGCAGAGAGCCTTTAATCATTTTATGACAGGAACTCTGAGGTGAATGAGCAGCTCGTAGGGATTCCTCTCATTCACATGCTAAACGTCGTCTTATCAGACAGAAGTGGAGGCGCTTCCTCACAGATGAGGCCAAGGCAGAAACTTGTTGCTGGCAAAGTTTAAAGTAGCCGTCTTAACTTTTATAATCAATTCAGAGAGAAAAGAGTATAAACAAGAAAAGCAGTGATATTTAACAGTTTATTTAAGGTGTTTTCATGGATCACACGTCTAATCGGCAAGGCGTTATTCAATTCAGAAGAAAGGCACCGTCTTAAATGATACATATAAAAAAGATTGTTTAGTTTTCATTGCCATAAATATGTGCACACATTTCTGGGAGGATGATAAATGATTTTTATTTGTTCTCCATTTCTGTGCAGCTAAGTAGCCTTGTTGTAAGCCTGTTAAGGTGTGTAAGCCAGGCCAGACTTACGTAAAGGCTTAGTGGGAAACTACTTGAAGTTTTGGGAACATCAAAAAATATCATTTTAAATAAGTGGATGTTATGTTGACAGTATTCCAGAAGTGTCCATGTGGTTTCAGTTGTTAGATTTTTCTGTCGATAATTAATATGCAACTATTTGAAAACAGGTATTTAACAAACTAAAACTGTTGACCTCTGATACATCTTCATGATGGACATTTCATCCTTTGGTTATTAGCTAGCTGACTTTTTGTGGTATGAATTGGAGCCTCAGGAGTTTTTTCCCCTCTGGTCAACCATGTACGTTTACAACCAATTGATTTAATTCATTTTTTATATTTTACTCCTAATCTTCTAAAGGGAAACTAAATCTACCAGTAGGACATATGGGTGATAATTTCTCATATTTTTACCACCAGCTAACCCAAGCAACTTTCAGAAAATGGAAATGGGGCTTTCAGATTATGCAATTAAATTAGCCTTTGCATAATCTTTTATCTTTGTAAAATAACCTCTGATTAGCAAAGCTTAAACTTCATACATATGCAATTGTAGTGGCAATAGGCAAAAATAACAAAATCTGGGTTTGAAAATTGGAATTCACCAGAAGTGTCTTTCTTTGTTTTTAGTGTATTTTAGTGAATTCATCACATTGCCACATATAGCCCTGACATGGCCAGCTGCACATTTTTGGATGATATTTCCTGACTTTTCTAGAAATAATGCCATACTTGTAGTGAACTATCTAAAGACAAGAAATACAATGACTAAAAATAAATTGTGGATACGGCCAAAAAAAACCTTAGATGATCTGCACCTAACTGTCAACCTACTGTACTTTGAATGAGTAAAAGACATCTAGAGTAAAAGACATCTAAAGAAAAAGATAAAAATTAACTCTGAACCTCTGCCTGCCTAATGTGTGGTCAGTCTCTCCCACAACCCAGCAGTAGCAGATGGGTGATGATAATGATGAGCTAGAGAGTTTTCTCATTAATTTCCACTCTTGCTCTGTTTCTGTCTCGATGCAATCAGCCCAGCTTACTTAGCCTGACATTATACAATTAACTGACTTTGACTGCGCTGTATTATAATTAATAGGAATTTGATCAAAACATTCTAACACACACACACTTTGATATAAACCATTCTATTACAGCTTTAGTGGTTGTTGTCCTCAATATTTTGCAGCCTCTAGCAGGTTTTCTTCCAAGATTTTCCAGCTTTTCTCTAAAACCATCTTCTCATCAACTCAAACTGGCTTCCCTGTCCACACTGAACAAAAGCATCTCCACAGCATAATGATGCTACCATCCTGTTTCTCGTTGGGAATGGTGCGTTCAATGCTGTGCACAATTTTACTTCTCCACCAAACTGCTTTTTCTGCTAAGCTGATGTTTGAGTCTTGCTTGGCATCATTTCCTCCTGTTCCTGATAAACTAACACAAATAAGTGATCTTTTACAGTACCAAGTCTGAGTCGGGACAGAAGAACCTCTTTCATCAGAAGCTCGATCAAGACTCATGGAGAACAGCAGCCAATCAGAAATCACTATTCAGGGGTTTGTTTTGACATCGATCCAATTAAAAACAATACAGTTTTACAGTTAAAACATCATTATTCAGAAAAATGTTCAATTGGATTAACACAAGCAGTTTCAGTTCAGTTTATTTCTATAGAACCAAGTCACATCATCTCAAGGCAATCGATCGTACCACTGTTTGTTTTTATATCACCCATCACAGAGCTAAAGTAGATTTATGACCTGCATCAAGCTGATGTTTTCCATTGATTTGATAAATGCCATTACTAACTAGTTTCTTTAACACTGTGTTATGTAAAGCATGCTGTAAATATTGCTCTTATCCCATTTTTTTATGCTGCTGGTACTAGCGATCCATTGGTTAGGATTTTGTTCACGAGCAAACCTTTTCTTTGTTTAAAAAAGAAACAGTGTAAATAAATTATAGCAGCAATAAGTGGTCAACAACTTACAGGAATGAATAATCTGTTTTGTGGTCAAACTTTCTGCTCTACCATCCTCCACAAAAAAATTAATAAAACATAAAATAGAGAGAGAGAAGATGAGGCTCTAACTCAGATAATAGGTTGTAGAAAAAAGCAAACCTTTTTTTTTTTAAAGAATCAGTTAGGACTCAAGCACCAACAATGGGACCTATTCAGTGAAAAAGTTCACAAAGAGTTTTACACATACATCAATTCCCATCTGTCAGCCTAACAGCTGGACTAACTTCCAAATATATTCATGGATATAAAGTGGATCTTTTAGTCTTGTAAATTGACATTGGTTGTTGTTAGGATCTGTGCAAATCACCTGAACTGAAACTTGTGTGAGCAGGGCACCAAAACTGCAGCCCAGAAACCCACATCCAGTTAAATCCGCCCCTGTGCCTTTTGTGATTGCATCGTGTTTTTTCTTCCTGGTCCAAAAAGTTTTATAGAGAAAGCCAAGAGATATCCTAATATTACAAAACGTGTTTTTTTTTTCAAAAGAAAACTTCACACCTTGCAACAAACATCCATCTAAATCAAGTAAATTAGTCTTTTCGTTCTACCTTAGACTGCAAAGCTGAGTCAGTTTTACAATTTATGCATCTAAACGTGTCTCTTTTCAAAACTCTACAGTCAATTGCTGCAAGAAGTAAAATAACAAACGATTAAGACACTTAAACGAATTGTGTTCGATTAGAAACGAGCAACGAGTGAGAAATAACGAATGTTCAGTGGTCTAAGAATGATCAGAGGAAAAGAAAAGAGGAATCTGGAACTTCTTTGTTGGGATTCCGCAGGAAGAACAACGGCCGGACCTACCTGATGGACAAACACATCAACCGGTTCGTCCAGCGGCACTCCCTCCCTGTTGGTCATGGACAGGAACCCGAACCCCATGCGGACGTTGAACCACTTGCAGACCCCGACTCCGTGGAAGGACTGCGGGTCTTCCTCCTTGCACACTCCTGCAAATTCAACATTTGTTCACTCTTAAATTCCAAATACAATGATTAGAAAAAAAAAAGAAGAAAAAACTCGCCCCGCTTTAACCAACAAAACGGAAATTTGTCAAAATTTAAAAATGTTGATTTCTGCGGATCGGTAATCGATATGAATCAATGACTGAGCATGTCGTGCTGAGGCTTCAGTATATAATTTCGATTTAAAAACCCAGCAGTTGCACAACATTGTCCAAGAAACATACCAAAACATTTCTTTTTTTTTCTTTAAATATGCGTAAAACTTTGATTCAAACGTGCACAAAACGTTCAGAAAACGCAAGCAACTATTTAAAGAGTGGAATTTGAGTGGAATTGCTCCGTCACGTGTGCGAACAATGCCTCGCGACGCTCCTTCACAAATCAGCGAGACAGTCGATCCGAAAACAGCTTCATTAACTCGGAACATTAACGTGCTGCTCATGAAGTTTACTCCACCTGGGAACTCCTGGTTAGAAACGGAACCCATGTCTTCTGCCTCAGCCTTGAGTCAAAAATCAGCACCCAAGATACAATATTTTCTTTCTTTTTCTTTTTTTTTTTTTAATTTGTAGCCCTCAAGCTGGGTAATCCGCACTGATTGCCACTTTCATGCAAAATGCTGCGGAAAGCAGAACCTGCGCAGCGAGAGGGAAAGCCGGAGAGGGGAGGTAAACAAAAGGGGGCTGGCGGCCTATCCACTCCCCCCCCCACACACACACACACCCCTCCCTTGCTCAACAATGAGAAGTGGGGAGGGGGAGAATTCTTTGCTGAAGAATCTCCACCACCACCACCTCCACTTCCACTACCTCACACTCCAATAACATTACAAACAATGCAACCAAACCTTGCCCCTCCAAAAGGAAACTCCGAGCTCCATTTAAAGGTAAAACTCTCCAAAAAGCATCCCAACGTCCAGGCGTTACCTTCTGCCATGCCTGTGGGCCAGTTCGGTCCCAGTTCCCACTGCTCTTCTCTCCCGGATCGCCGCCTTTTAGCTCCCCTGCAGTGGTCAGCACTGTGGGTCAATACAAATGACAATTTCTTATCCAACAAACCCCCCACGCACTCTTTCGGTCATGTCCACGTGATTCACGATTACAGTCCCCAAGGATGCATATGCATTGTGCGATGGACGGACCAATCAACACAAAATGAATAAATTGATGTTCCACTCAGAGCTGGACTCCTGCAGCGGGGCGGCTGTGGCAAACTGCAGCATCAGTTGGTCCACACATGCTGAATCCGCGTTATTTTTGTTCTTAAAGTGTCCTCTTGTGCTAAAAGGTCTGAGATTTAACATGCGATTTAGTTAAAAATACTTTCTCAGTATTTGTACTGTTTTATTTTATCCTAAATGTTTGCAACAAAAATGGAAATCTGGTAAAATGACTAAGGATCATGAGCTGAGATTCTGAAAAAATATATATTGTAATATTATTATTGTCACGTTTTATTCGATTCGTCTGAAACTAAAAATCGAACATTATTTATAATTTTAGTATTATTATTATTTAACTCATATCTAGTCCATTGTAGCACAAAAGCCAGAAAATTAGGTAAAAATGCCAATGGAAGACATTGTATTATTATTATTATTATTATTATTATTATTATTATTATTGAATTTAGTGTCATTATTTAAACTTAATTTGATTGCTTTGAATTTAAAATGTGCTGATTTTTAAAAAAAGTGTCCAAGTATGGCATTTATGAAGTAAACCCTTGTTCTTCCTTTCCAGATAAAAAATAGAAGAAAAATAACCATTTTATAAAATCACGGTGCTGATTAAAACAAGCAAACAAATTCATGGATCAATAGTGATCGATCACATCAGCTTGAAACGTTGACTCGAGTCTTTTGTGGAGAGATAGACGCGTTAAAAAAGGAGGATGTCAAAAAAAAGAACTTCAAAATAAAATAGTGCAAATTATCAAACGAAATTCGTTCAAATTGCATACATACCTTACACAAAGAAATGGAAAAGAAGGCAAAAATAATTTCTCATATAGTTTTTTTCCTCTCTTTTTTTATGTAATCTTGTTCGTAAGGGGATATTTTGCAACAAAAGTTAAAGGAAACATTCTGTGCTCCCGGGATTTCTCTGAATTACTACGCTGTTAGGATACGAATAGAAAAGTCACATGCGTTAAAAACATCTAAAAATTTCAAGTTGTTATCACAAATAGACTGAACAATATGTGAGTGAAGTTTATCAATGCGACCACAACGACCCCTAGTGGACCCGAAAAACCTTTAAGTGTTACATAATCGGCTGACAGAAAATTACAATAACACTAAAGCGATGACAGAACAACAACAGAACATCAGTTGGAATATACGCTACTTGTTTTCACGTTGAACATTGGAAGAAAAAAAGACAAATATTATCCGAAATTGTATTTAAATTAAATTCAGTGAGGGAGAAAAACATGCTTATTAGACAGAAAGTAGTCCTTTCACGTTGAATGAAAATGGCTTACAGCTGATGAAAACCCAAAGTTCTGTTTACCAGACAATTAGAATTTTACTCAAGATTAAATAAAAGGGAACATTTGTCATTTAATAACCTACACAACAATGTGGAAGATTGCTGACTTGGCAGTTACCCCGCAGACATCCTCCAGGAGCTGGAAGTTCTTCATGGAGCTGCATCCAAACTCCAAGTATTATTTGAAAGTTGAGTGGAAGGAAAAAGTGTGGCAAAATTTAGCATTAAGTAATGGATCCATCCTGAACATAGCAAAATAGCTTATATAATCTCTCACTACTTGCAATACAGCATTTGGGGTCGAATAATCACACAGATTTGTCTTTCAAATTGAGATCTTTTGGTAAAATCTAATTTGGTTATTTGGAACAAAAAAAAGTCATGATGCACTAATATAGTGTTTCCCAAACCTGGTATTTCAGGAGGACTGTTCTGTATCTTTTAGCTGCTTCTCTGCTTTAATACACCTGATTCAGATGTTTGCTGGTCAACACAGGCTTGTTTCTCAGCCATCAGTTAAAACGATGTGTGCTGGAAGCACCAGTGTCCAGCTCCTGCCAGATTTAGATGGGTCTCCTCCAACAAGCCGACATATAGTCCAACTACCTCCTCAGCATTTTTAGATTCTCCAAATTATTATTTTTCCCATAAATTATGCTACCCAAAACAACCTCAATGAACTTTTCATAACTCCAGGAACATTGCAGCTCATAAAGTAAATGTATTTCCAGTCTTTTCTTCATTTTAACTGATTACAAACAACTTTTGACATTATAAAATATTAATCTGCTTTGTTTTAATCCATTCCGTGCAGGTCACATTCTCATGGTTTTCCTCTGGTGATTCTTGCTTAAATGAAATCACTTTCTGCTACCAAGAATTAGACAATAAATGTAATTATTTAAACTTGTTTTTGAGACGGTTAAGTAGGTTTGAAGATCAGTGAGGAAACTTCAAACCAGGTTTGAGTGGTATAAATAGTGCTGTGTCTGTGTTTGTCTCAATGGTAAAATGGAGAATATTTTTCTTTGTGTTTTTGCAAGCAGGTTAAAGGATTCGTGCATCTCAAACAATGTTGTAGATTTTGACAGAGTAATCACATTGAATCCTGAATTGTAAAAAAAAAAAACTCTGAAAGCCCCTTTAGTTCAGTATGATTCAGATACCAACTCCATCATCTTTAGCTTACATTGTTTACACTGTACAGAACACATGTCCTCTTTGAATGACAGGATCTGTCAGTAAGTATATTAAACTTTTTTCAGTGTTACCTTTTTTACTTTTTTATGTGACTGTTTGTTCTGCCCCTAATGCAGCTGCGCTTTGGGTGAAGAACCTTATTGCCTGTATAAAAAAACTGCTGCTGGTTCTCCCACTGGAAGTTGGACCTCCTCCTCCTGAGATTCAAATCCAGTATTTGCCCATTACTAAGCTTTGTCATAGGGATGGTGTGTTTAGTGTGTTGTCAAGTGCTAATTTTTGCTCACATAGGGCAGAAAGTTTATTTTTTAGATGGCATCTTGTTTCGTATGATTACCAAATCCTCTTCATCGATTCTAGCAGATTAGAATCAGATTTGTAATTCAACAACTTTCTTCTAGGTACTTTTTGTTATTAGTAACCTAAAAGCTCAAACATCCTGTTTGTTTCCTAACAATTTCTGTGTCAACAACATGGGCAATAACACAACTATACTTTGGAAGTGACTTTATATGCCCATGTGCCATCATTTCTAACTACAGCATCTTTATTTCTTATTGTCTGAGAAACCAGTGAAATTAGATGATGGATTCAGTGACAAATTAAAGCCTCCAGCGGTTTTATTTATTCTAAAGCACTTATTGGATAAGAAAAAATGATTTAATAGCACATCAGTTCATCAGCCCGTTCACACTGTGAGGGTCAGTTCCTCTAAAGTGCTGTCTAATGTCTTGGCCGCGATCCAAGGCTTTCTGGACCACACAGCTGAATCTGAGCCAGCAGACAGAAAGGAACTACTTTGTTACATCACCTTATACTATACACATCAGGATTGTTTTTATTTGAATAAAAAGTCTGTTGTCTCAGTCAGGAAAAAAATCTGTTTTTGGACAAAACAAACTCTCTCTCTCTCTCTCACACACACACACACACACACACACACACACACACACACACACACACACACACACACACACACACACACACACACATTAATAAATAGATCCTGTCCATTACAGAATGCACACTAAATTGCATTCCTTTTGGGATCCTTCCAACTACTTTCAATCACCAAATATCCCAGCAGAATACAAAAACAAATATCATATTTTCATTCTCCATTCTCCATTATACATCTACCATAATTATCATGATAATATTGTAATATCATTTTCACAGTTTAGGTGATTATCCACTGAAAAGATGAAGAAAATGGCTTCTTTTAAAATGCTAGCAAGCTGCTAATTTGCATATGACTTGAGTAGATTCTATTCACAGGACAGAATATTCCATCTCTGCGTTTTATTATTTTTTTTTATAACAATGACTAATACATTTAAACACATTAGGGTACCCCTAGTACCCTAACGTGGTACATGGGGTCCCCTAAGTTACTGGGGCGCCTGTTCCATGAAATGACCACCAGATGACAGTACACAGTAAAAATGCCAGGGTTGAATTAACACCCAAAAGTGTCTATATGTTTAAGTCAGCAGGTGTTAAAGTAACATTTTTGAAAGTGTTAAAAGATTGACACCCATTTTTTTTGTTAAATTAAGATTTGTCTATAATACTGAAATGGGTTTAAGAAAAGTTAAACTTTACATTTCTGTGTATTGTGTTGAATATTTTCCACTGGATTTGATTGATATTGACACCTTGTGGGTCAATTATTTACTTTTTTAACACCACATTATGTTTTGTGATCAACACTACACTGGTGTTACATTTAACATATTTTAACACTAACACCGTTGTAAATGTTAATGTGACAATCTGTAGTGTTGAATTTGACACCAGCTGACTTGGACACTTTTAGACACTTTTCGGTGTTAATTCAAAACTGGCATTTTTACTGTGTAAGAGGAAATGCCCTAAAGTTTTAACACTGTAAAAAGTATTTAATTTTACAAAAAAAAAAAAAAAGTGTGACACAAAAATCAACTTTTGCCAGCAACTGCATTTACTTTTAAACCTTTATGCTCAGCTGTTTTGTTTCCATCTCGTCTTTAAATGCTGACGCGACGTCCTGGCACGTATGACGAGCCAGGCCCCGCCCCTTTGGCGTCCAAAATAGAAACTGTAAACAACAGGCAGCCAACCACAGAGGCTTTCAATCGCCGACACTGTGGAGCATCACTGCTGCTGCGGGACGCCGGTCATGTGTTGGACGTTACGCGATCGGAGCCGCTGCTGCTGGAGCTCAGAGCAAGAAGAAATCTAGTCTTCTTGTTATTATTCTGACGTTTCCGACGCAGATTAGCAAAATGAGAGAGGAGGGGAGCAGAAGAAAGTTAAATATCTCCCAAACAAATGCGCCAGGCTGTCCGCTGCGATCGGACTGCAGCCATGCATAGTTCAGCAGAAATTCTGTCGGGACATTTTACAGAAAGTTGCTTGCAGAATCTTAGTTGTGCTTCGTCTGGAAACTGGTTTATTCGCGCCGTTTTCATCACATGCAACCCTTACGGACCATGGCGAGGCTGCGGAGGAAGGCTTGCGTCGCCCTGTTTCTTTTCACCCTCTTCATTTTCGGGTCTCTGATGGGGCTGAGGACCCTGAAGCCCACTGACGGGTTCTCGGATCTGGCCCCTGGCTTGGAGCTGCTGCCGATCCTAGGAGGGAGGATGTCCCGGGGAGCCACCGCGTCCCCGGTCCAAGCCCGCCCGCAAGGGGGGAACACAAAACCGGTTCTGTCCAACTCCGGTCCAGAGGGGACAATATTCTACGACGTCCACATCTTTTACTACACTTGGTACGGCAGCCCTCATATGGACGGGAAATACATCCACTGGGACCACATCCTGGTCCCCCACTGGGACCCCAAGGTCGCGTCCAGCTACCCGAGAGGGAAACACATGCCGCCCGAGGACATCGCCTCCAGCTTCTACCCGGAGCTGAATTCGTACAGCTCCCGGGATCCGGACGTGTTGGAGTCCCACATGGAGCAGATCGGAGCCTCCGCGGCAGGTATGCAGCTCCGTGATGCTCCCTGGTTTGTCTGGAAGTTTCTCTTTGCAAATCTGATAGAACGCTGAAGAGTTTCAGCACCACAAATAGACTGGACAGCTCCGTAAACGGTCAGTCCATCTATTCCTGCGCTTGTTGCTCTCGTGGATTTACAATAAAGTGCAAAAGTGTTCATATTTCTTTACTGTTTCACTATTATCGAAATGTTACATTCCAAAAACAACAGTGTATTTTATTATTTAGACATATGTGACAGTAAATTGGATATTTCTGTGAGTAGTTATCATCATAAATAGATACAGACTTCAGAGATTTAGTAGAGAACATTAGGGAGTCAACATCATTACAAGGAACATAAAAGAGACCAGAAAGGTCAGATATAAAGGATGGTTTGGTTATAAAACTAATGGCCAAACTTTGAAAGTCTCCAATCGCTCACAACTACAAAATGTTGCAGCTCCGTTTTTTTCCTCTGACACAATCAGTGTGACACAATGAGTCTCATCATCCACTGGCTTTTGAAATCTCATAACAGTTTGACTCTAGTAAGGTGTTTGGAGGCTTTTCTTCAGTAGACCAAAGCAGGTCAGAGTTGAGAAGATAAACCAAAACCCCCTTTGCCCCCCCAAAAAAACAGGAATATTCTGAAGACAACCTGTTAGAGACTTCAAAACTGAAAAGGCAGAAATTCATCTTCAAACAGGGGAACAAGTTTAAACTAACAACCAGAGATGGATGCAATGACATTGTTCAGACAAACCCTAAAAGATATTAAGCTCCAAACACAAAGAAAAACACTTGGATCATTTTTTTCAACATCACAGTATTGTGTACTTTTGTCTGTCACAATAAATCCCAGTGAAATGTCTTGAAGTTTGTGGTTGCACAGTGACAAAACGTGAAGTCCAAACCCTGCATGTTTTTACAAGGCACTGTAAACAGCCTTGCTTGAAAAAGTAAAATAAAAAGAATCCATCAGCAGTAAAATGATACAAAGTATTAAAATTAGCAGCCAGATCCAGTGTCTCCAGTGTTGTGAACTTCAAGTACTTCTTGAAAAGTGTCATAAATTATAAATGCGTACATGCTGTTGCCTTTCCAAAAGCTCCTGCGACTCTAAAAGACATCTGAGGTCCGCTGCAGGGTGTCAAGTAACAGACTCGTGTGTTAGACGACACGTGACAGGCCCTGATGTTTCTGTCCCGTGGCTCACTGGGTTATTGTACACCATCCGGACTGATGAGCCCGACATGCAATCCTCTGAAAGCTCATCACTTTAACAGATGGACCAGTGGAGGGCTGGCTGCCAATGCTTAGTTAAAACAGCCCAATTAATTAGAAACTTAACAAGTCAAACTATTAACACTTCTGCTTGAGCTGATAAATGACATTCTGCCACATGAATGTCGACAGTGAAAATGAATAGGAGTAGCCACATTGTTTGTACACATACATATGAGAGTGTTATACTGTAATAATTTTAATGGGTTTTTATTTTCATGTCTCATGTGCCAGTTCCTGTTTGATGCCAGTGACCAATTTTGTAGCTATAAAGTATCTTCCATTTTTCATATTAGAACTTAAATTTGTATTGTATTGGCGCATTTATAGGCCATAGTGACACGAAACGTTTCTTTTTTTTGCCATCTTTTTTTGCACAGTGATGTGCTTTGCTGTTTTGTTTCTATAACGATTAAGAATACTTTCTCTTTTGACTATGGTTTTCTTCCATATATATTTTTTCATGACTAATAGTTGTTCAGCACGATTCTCCAACCTGAGCTGAGGTTCTCTGCAGCTCCTCCAAAGTTACCATTCAGCCTCTTTGCTGCTTTTCTGATTTCTATTCTTCTTGATCTGATCTGTTTAATTAATGTTTCACTGAGTGAATGAAGCAAAGGAACATAAAGGATCTTTTCAAAAATATTTTAAGTCATCAAATATGAGCGTGATATGGTCATACGTGGGGAAAAAAATGGGAAAATTTGAAGAGGGATGAATACTTTTTCAAGGCTCTGCTAAGTCTCTTTTCTGGCAGCATCATTGGAGGATTCTGCTTTCTGCTTTTAAATGCATGAGCTGTCAAAGCGCCTAAGTGTGCTGAGAGATTTCCTCCTAAACGCGACATGACAGGCTTAGATGAGAAACGCAGATGAGTAAATATAAATACCATGACTACTAGATGAGCAGGATGAAAACACGAAGATGGAAGCGCAGACAGATTTCCAGCCTGAATCATCTCTGTGTTTCCAGGGGTTCTGGTGCTGTCTTGGTATCCTCCCGGCCTCGCTGACGACAACGGGGAACCCGCTGAGGATTTGGTGCCAGCTGTGCTGGATGCTGCGTACAGACACAGCCTGAAGGTAAAATGCATCAGCACATTTTGAGAGAGCGGAAAAAGTGCTGAAAACCGGTGGAAGAAAAGCTCTGAGAAGCAATGTGCTGTAAAACATGGCATTCTTTTATATTTTTCACTGTGTATATCATATTTGTTATTGCAAGAGTGAAGGTTTAATTTCTCTATTGATTGCGCTATTTAAAGTTGACACCTGCTGGTGAACAAGGTCATATTTAATCATTAATGCAGCTAAAGGTTTTCCATCATGCTTAACCTTTAACCATGCGGATCCCTACTGAACAGAGCAAAAATAAGCCAATTTCTGCTTCTGTTCACGTTTTAATTTGCTCTTTACCTCTGACATAGAAAAGATGAACAACAAATCTGTTAGAAAATGTGGTAATGCTGATACAAAAGTGTCATTTTTAAAGATAAAACTAATTACTTTCAAGTAAAACTACACTGGTATTAAGAACAATGAGGAACTGGTTCAGATAATATATAATGTATAATATGTTTTGCTGGACCTGATCAAATATTAGCTGCTTTATGATCTTCCCTCTTCACTTAATAAATTTGTTATCACAAGAACAGGAAGAAAAAATAAAAGTAAACTAACTTTTAAAAGTATGTTTCTAATTATTGCACTTTATTTTTATATTAGTAATCGATATGGACATAGATGAAAGCATGTCACTCCTACCTTCCTGTCATTTTAAAATACTGTACTCGTTAATAATGTGCACCGTCTTTGACAAATAAACTAATAAATTTGTTCCCACTTGCAGAACGGCAAGTGTGAAGACTCATAATTGGAAACCAGGTTTATGAACCAATATCAACCTGTGAACAGCTGCAAACTGTATCTGTAGGTGATAAACTCCAGTTGGTAGAGCTGTGAAAATGAGGGTGGGAGTTGTTTTCAATCGCACAGAAATTCTTACATAAGATTTGAAATGCCATATTCAAATGGATGAAGGAAAGAGTTTCTCATAGTTCAAAGTGACGCTGAGAACATCGTTAGACGTGAACGATTCCTGAAAGGTTGGAGCCGTTTTACTCTGATATCCTCCCTCCTGAATAAAGATGTTGTTTCTATGGCATCCAGCTATTTGGCTTATGTATCCCAGAAAAATAAAGTTGAAACAAGACATTTATGTGGACTAAATAGAAAGACATATAGGCACAATTTAACATTACCACCTTTATTTTCAGATGTCAGAAAAAAAAATAGTTCTGCTCTATTTTAGCTGCCTGCTTTTGGTTAGAATATTGAATATTCACAGATAAACATCGACTTGTAAGGATATAAACTTCTTGTAAGTAAATCTTTGAGAACAGATTCGTGGAGGGAAAAGAGAGGCTGTGCTGTTGTAATATAAATTTATATTACAACAGTTTAAACATTGCAGAATGTAATGTAAAAAGGTACAGACACTTTGCACGGAAGTGTCCATTTGCAGAGTTCCTTAATGAGATGATCTTTGTTAGCAAATGTCTTTGTTAGCAAATGTCTTTGTTAGCAAATGTATCCCTTTTAGACCACTATCAAAAAAGTCTTATGAAGAAAATCTTTACTACTTGAATATCAAAAAAACAAATAGTTTTTACAGCATGGTGATGTAATTATGAAGATGCATGACGGTGATGCAAATCCATGAAAACGACAGAGTTCACGTCCTTACATGAACACCCTGATAGTTCATTTTCCAGCACAGACAAGAGTCCTCTCTATAAAGAGCTCAGTGAGAAGCAATGGGCTCAGGCCAGACTGTCAGATTTTATATCACATTTATGTCTTCAGTTATCTTGCTGGAGGCAAATAAATAAAGTATCTCCGGAGAGACGAGACAAGAACTACCAGAATAGACATGCAACAGTGGGCTTGTGAGGGTTTCACACATAATGCTGTCAGGAACAAAGCTAACAGATAGGGTTCATCACCACGGTTTGCTGTCAGCTCTGCTCTGGTCAGTGTGACATTTTCACTGAATGCATGTGGAAAACAATAAGCGACATGCTTCAAAGCATTTTCATTCTGCAACATGTCAACATCTGATTGAATTAGGAGGTTTCTTCTCATAAGCCTGTGAATAAAAAAAAAGAAAAGAAAAAAAATCTCAGTGCAGTTTTTCTAAGCATCCTCCTACCAAGCTTCTTTGACTCTTTCTGCAGAGAGCAACATTTATTTTAGGACTGATTCATTTTGTGCAGTCTTAGAATTTCAGAGTGCAAAGTGCAGAATGTTGGACTGAACCGTTTTTCCTGGGCTCAAAGAATCAAAAAAATAAAAACGACAAGTGAGGAGGATGGATGACAGCACAACGTCATAAGTTTCAGGATGAATGTTTTGATTTATAGAGCAGAAAAAATCAAATCCAAAGAAATTAAAACATAGGCACCTAAAACTTTAAAAAAATCATGTATATTCATTACACTTTCCAGAAGAACATCTAAAATAAATCTTAGGATAGGACATTAATGCAGATGATGAGTGGATGTAAACTTCTATTTGAAACTAAATAGACATAAACGGTTGGGCACTGAGGACTTGAAGGGACAACTTTGCGTTGCTCTCTGGCTTGAAATAAAATCTTGCTGAAAAAAAAAAAAGAAAAACTTCTGTACACCCGACAACAATCATTCCAGCAATCCCACACTACACACCTGAAAAAAAAAACCTTCACCTATCTTTGGGTAACGTTACAAAAGAAACCAATGGAGTTTTCATTATATAAGGTGAAAGGTATTTTCAGCAGCTCCCACACACAGCTTGCTCTGCTGTGTCGTGCACAGCAGAGTTGGAAAGCTCAAAAGCACAACCGCAAACTGCTGCTGCTGATTCTCGACCTCAGTTCGAACCGGCGTCGAAATAGTCCCTCTGCCCAAGGGAGAGCATGGGGGTGGTTTGGTGGGAACAGGGTTTGCGGTGGTGGGGAGTCCTGGGAGCGGGGAGGAAACGAGCAGAGGGGAAGTGAGCATCAAAGGTCCCATGAGTCAGTTTGTGCCTCTGAACAATCTGCACCCTGAGGGGCTGGAAAAGTTCTGTCTCGTAAGTAGGCCATGTCAAGTGCACAGGGGAATACGGCCCATGGGTGCCCTGTGATCAGACAGACTGTTTTATTTCCGTCTCTGGATGACAGCATTTTTTTTCTTGTGTGACCCTTTGTTGTTGTCTGTCCATGGGGTGTGTCCATCAAAGAAAGATGCACTCTCAATTACAGAAATGACCTAAGCTTAGTTGAAATTCCTCTAATTATTGCAAAGATCTGGAGCTCTGTGTTTGTGTTTGCCCCAATCCCTCCCTTTGTGCTCTCTGCATGAGATGGCATTAAATTCCTCCCTGCTCAGCATAAACCAGGCTGCAATTGTTCCAGGGTTGTGCTGTCAGTGTTTATGAAGTATAATAATGCTTGAACTCATTTACTTAAAATTTACAGAAGATTTATTGGGCAGTATTTGGGGAAATTAGCACTCTGGTGGGTCCTACTCTGAGCTGCAGAGAAACAGATTTGTCTCTCCCCTTTGGGTGATAATCGTGTGGCTTTATATCCTCAGCTTCTCAGAAGAGGTTCACACGAAAGGCTCACAAAGTCCAGAAAGTTATGGCTTCATAAACTTAGATTCAAAGCTATGATTTATACTTCCTAAGCTGTTCAGTTACAGAGAAATCAAAGCAGTTTTGTCGCCCACAAAGCCTTCCACAGAATCCTGAGACCATTCATAGGGTCTACAAAAGTATTTACACGCCATTTTTGTCACAGTATAAGCTAATTTTGTATTATTTCTATGTTTCGTATTTTATATGATATTCCAACAAAGTGTTGGATTTTGAAAACTCGGAGATGCCGCTTGGTTCTGTACATTTTCCTCCATAAGTCAATACGTTGAAGAACGATATTCTTGGTTCAGTGCCGTTCCTCCAGCTTTACTCCAGCAGCTCTTTGGCTGCTTCTCTAATTAATGCTGGCTGGACGCTCTCTGTATGTTAACATTTCTGTGGAAGCAAATGTCTTGCAGATTTCTCTCGTTGTGTCAAACGAACACGAGTCAGATCAACAAATAAATATTAACAGTTAAGCATGGACAGTAATGCAGTATTTAAATGATGACTTTTTTATTAAGATGAAAGAGGCTATCAAAACAACGCTGGCCCAGTTTGAAAATAATAATTTGCCCCTGAAAGCAACAAATTGCTATCAAGCATGCAGGATAACTGGCAACGAGTCGTCAACATCGCTATGTTCCGACCCAGCCCATCCAGACGTTTTCAAGGCAACCTTTGGTTTGTTCCCTTTGGATTCACTCAGACGCGACTTGCTGGTTTGCTTTGGATTGTTGCTTTGCTACATGACCTAAATACGTTTGAGATTAAGGTCACAAACTAATGGCTGGACATTGTCCTTCAGGATTAACAGAATTCATGGTTCCAATAGCGACCACAAATAGATCAGGTTCAAAAGAAGCGATGAGGACTTGGCCCATCACGCTATGTTTAACTATCTGTATTAATATTATTATTGTTTTTTACTGGGAAGTGTTAGCTTTATGTCAAAGTTCTGCTTTTTTTTTTTTACTACAATACGGCCACGTCTTTACAGGTTGGCCCAAATGATTTCCATTTTTAGATGCTTTATATTTCTTCACAGATGGATCTATACTGGGACTAAATGGAATACAGGTAAACTCTACAATTTAAGTGACTGGGTTTTCTTTAGGGGCGTCAGAGTAAATAGACTGAATGTAAATAAGCATCACACCTTCCATATTTTTATTTTTTTTTGTAAAGCGGCTTCGAAACTGGGTATCATTTTGTGTGAAAGGTACTTTTGTAAGGCACTGTGCAAACATCCGCTTAGCTTCTTACAAGACTTATGATGAATGTCATGTTGACAGTGGTTTCCAGAAACTCTCCATATCTGTAACACAGACTCCCACCGTGCCAAACAACAGTGATGTGCTTCAAAATCCAGCAAAGATTACATCTGATATAACACCGATGATGTACAACACACTCCACGGTACTTAAGGCGGAGCCCGGCTTCCTCACTGAGCTCCTTTCATGACATCCCTTTAGACACTGCTGTAATTTTAAAAGGCCATTTTTCTCCTCACATTGTTCTCTGCAGGTTTTCACTGCTTTTAAAGTGGTGTTTCAATCTGAATTATGCATCATCAAACTCACTGAATTTTCACTCGTCCTTTTAAAATATTCAGCTTTAGCACCTTTTGTGTACAGGCCATTTCGGTTCTCTTGTAATATTGCAGCTTTTTACTTTGCGGTCAACTGAAAATTGATGTTTCTCTTAAAACACTGGAGTGTCTCAGAGGCCTCCACAGGGGGTTCTGCACAGGATAAAAAAATTATATACATTGTTGGGGAATTTGACATGAAAGCCCAGGAGTTCAGTTAATAGTTATTTTCTTTTTGGAATCATTGTCACAAAAATGCTATGATATGCTACAAGGCAACATGAAGCGAAGGTCCTTTATGCTTCTTTTAACTTGGGGCAAAAATGTAACTTTGTTTTGAAGAAAAAGCAGTGGTAAAAGGATTTCTAAGTCAGATTATATGCAATAAAATTTGTTATTTCTGCTTGACCTCAGTAATACATTGCTTTTAGTCCTATGCTCAAAAAGGTTAGATATCAGCTCAGGCAGGATCACTTAGATATTGACAAAAGTTTGGACTGTGATACGAGTTAAAACGAAATTTGTATTCTCTTGTGTGTTTTTTTTCAGGTCGCATTTCAGATCCAACCCTACAGAGGAAGAAATGACCAGACTTTGCACGACAACATCAAGTACATAATTGACAGGTAGGCGCTTGTCTGGCTGCGCTTCATCACTGACCCAACTCAAACAGAAATCCATTAGGTTTGCATGCCTAGCAGAGGGAAGAAGGGTCAAAACACAGAAAGACTTTTAGGTTGCTTTTCTAGATTATATAAGGCCAGGTTCATGACTTATAAATGGGTTCTTGATATGAAAGCAGTTTTCTTTTCAATCTTTTAGTATCAAAGAGGGCATAAAGAAGAGTGTTCATGAAATACACTATTAATTCAAAGCCTCCAACTTAAACCAAATTCTTACATATTTTACCAAAGTTGGTGAGGATGTGTCAGGTAAAACATGTACACCTTTCATTTGCTTTTTAAATAAACTGTAAAGTAGTCTTTGCTAATCTGTCATTGATGGCGAACATTAATGTTTCAAATGACCCCAGACATTTTTATCAACTGCCAATATAGCTCTTTGCATTAAAGCATTTACAATCACTAAAAGCAAGCCAAAGATTCGCCACATTCCATCAGCACGAGGAACTGATGTAAAAGTTGCTCAGCAGACATTTATTGACTTCAAGCCTCAAAAGATAATTCCTGAAGAAGTTAGGAATTCACAGAATTCTGTACGTAGGCAAACTATAAGAAAGTTCAGAGGAAGCAGAAGGTGTGGGATAGAAAAAAGATGAAAGAGGGATAATCAAAGCCTTTTGAGGAGGATGAAAGAAAAACGTTTCAAAAATTGTGGAGAATCACAAAGCCTGTTCCACGTGCTTCAAGAAGCACTTCAAACAGATGAAATCAATACATGGGCAAAAGTATTTTTCACCTTCCCACAATGCCTTATGTATTGTGGAGAATACTGTGGAGATGTCTAGTTAAATGTCCATAATCTTGCTTGACTTGCCCATGAAATGACTTTACCCAAAATCCACAGAGAATGAAGTATTCAACACTAAGATGAGACAGCAGAGCCAACAATGGCGACAAACCTAAGGTCACCATTAAATAAACCTCAGGAGCCAGTTTGCATGATTTACCACACTGTTGCGGTAATTCATGCAAACAGAGCCCAGACTTAGCATTGAGTGTGCAGTAACAACATCGACGTATTTTACAGTAAGCTGACAATTCTGTATTTAGAAAAATCATTTGAAATCTTATGCAATATTCTAACTGACCTTAGGGGTTTTAGTCGCCGTAAACCACAACAGAAACGCCTGGCTCTGTGTGTAATGTTCGACTTTTTGCATTAAATTCCTGAAATAAATTGCATCGCTGATGTTTTTTTTCCCACATCCTCGTCTCTGAAGGTACGGTGATCATGGGGCCTTCTACAAGTTCACTTCAAGCACAGGGAAGAGTCTTCCTCTCTTCTACATCTATGACTCCTATCTGACTCCACCAGAGTCCTGGTCTGAATTTCTGACTCCCACCGGCTCCCACAGTGTCCGCGGCTCCCCGTACGACTCCATGTTCATCGCTCTGATCGTCGAGGAGCGTCACAAGCACGACATCCTGGCAGGTGGCTTCGACGGCATGTACACTTACTTCGCCTCCAACGGCTTCTCCTTCGGCTCCTCCCACCAGAACTGGAAGGCCATCAAGGCCTTCTGTGACGGGAACAACCTCCTTTTCATCCCCAGTGTCGGACCCGGTTACATCGACACCAGCATCCGACCGTGGAACAACCACAACACTCGCAACAGGGTGAACGGCCGCTACTACGAGACGGCCCTGCAGGCGGCACTCAACGTGAGGCCGGAGATCGTCACCATCATGTCTTTTAACGAATGGCACGAAGGGACGCAGATAGAGAGGGCCATGCCTAAGAAAACCGTGACCCGGGTGTACTTGGACTATCAGCCGCACGGACCTGAACATTATCTGGAACTGACCCGCCGCTGGGCCGAGCAGTTCAATAAAGAGAAGCAGCAGTGGCTGATGTGAGCTTTAAAGAGAATAATGCACCACAGTGTCAGAGTGATCAAAGTGGCAACAAATGCTCATTTTTCCGACTAAAACAGTGTTCCGGGTCTTTTGGGAAAACGCTGAGACATTTTATGCTCAATACTTACTAGTCCAGGACTCTGAAATGGGCCCGTCTCATTTGTTCTCGCGCCTCTTAACCAAAAACAGAATGTGAAGTCTATCTCTAAGGAATAGTTTTTCTCTTCGTCACTAAAAGGATTTGAAATGAGTTGACTGAGATTATTTTTTTGTTTGTGCATGACTTGATTTGTATCACTTCTTAGACTAAGGTATGGAGTTGTTGAGCATTTACTTGAAAATAATGTAGAAAACAAATCACATTTATATATTAAACTGGTGAAAAATCTAAATTAAGAGCATTCTTAGCCTTTATGTGGAATAACCATACAAAACAAGTATCTGATTCACAAGCTTTGGTTTATGTCAATCCACAAAGGATCAAATGCATACTTACAGATATTGTCCCATAGCATGTGCTTTGTGGAGTCTTCAGGAAAGTTACTTAACCTGTTGCAGAAATTATTTAAATTGGTTGGTTTCCTGACACTGATGTGGCTATTGAGCCTAGTCCAAGTGAGCACAAAGTGTGGCCTGAAAAATATGTGCTGCTCTGAACCGCAACGACACAGCACAGTTGATTAAAGTAGATTGGCATAAGAAAAAAGTTCTGGAGGAGATTTTCACTGATAATTAGAAATCTTCTTTAAATTGAGAATGTCGAGTACAATACAAATTATTCATATTTTATCAAAGACGTGATGGTATTCCTCATTAGAAATATATAATTTCTGGCTCACATGAGGCTATAGCCAACATTTGAACACAAAGTGTTGAGGGGTGACATCATCATGATGTGGATTTTACTTCCAGAGACGCATAGAAAAGTGAAATAGAATGAGTTCCTTCAAATTCTTCAATTTCACCTCAGTTTAACAGATAGAAGATTGAAACTATGACATAATGGGGTGTCCCAACAGGGTAAATGATCCTGAACACACCTAAAAGCCTGTATTGGAAAGCAGATCAGGGAGTAGCCATTTCAACAAGGACCTCGGTGTTAAAAAAAACAATGTTGACTTTGTTCCAGGAAACCAATCACATTAAATAAACTAATTCTGCCAAGAAAAGTGGTAAAACACTCCACCAGTTATGCCAAGAGAATGTCTATGGCTACTAAAATCTTAGCTGGAGGGACAGTTTTTCTAATATTAATGTGCGTGTATGAAAGGAATGTTTTAATTATTGGAGATCATCTCTGCCATGACAGTAAAAGAAATACAGTCAATGACAGGCCCAACATACAAATCTATTCACCACTCATGTATGACGACTGAGGTAAATCACCTCGATATCACATCACTTCTGGTTTTTCTTCATCTGTTATCAGAGGGACCTGCTGCCCTGCATTTACCTGATGGCTTTCTTTTCCGCCAAAACAGATAAATAGGTGAATTGATCAGCATTTTCTGCTGAATGCAGACAGTGACACTAATCATCCTGGATGGGAGGCGACATAACACAATATCGTCATCAGTTCAATTCAAATTCTAAAACACTTCATTCATCACAAAGGGTAATTTAATTGTTCCTCAAGTAAGTAAAGCTCAGTTAAAGTGTGATTTCACCAAAACATTTATATTTTTATTTTCTATTCAAGAAAAGAAAAAGATGCACAAGACTAGCAGTGCCTTTAACTTAGCAAAAGGAGATTTAGTAGATTATCAGTGTTAAAGAGTTTTTTGCAAATGAAAAAATTGGCTGACTTTGTTATGTTAAAGCAAACCTTTCTGAATCAGCTGTTTGAGCTAACTTTAGTTTGTCTCTTTAGTGTATCGTTGACTGATTTTCCACAAGGAGAGCATCTACTCTTGACCTTGTATGCAACACCTTCTTGTGAACCTTTAAAGTAATCATGAGAAATGTACCTGCAGATTGTCTAAAGGTCTTTCATACTTTTAGTTTACATGTTTTTAACTCATACACTCCAGAAGGTTTGGCTGTTTACAGTTGAGACACTAAACTATATCCTAAAAATCCCTCTGGAATAAAATTCCTCTCAACACATTACTGTAAACTTATGAAATGGTCCATTTTTAAATACCGATTTTCAAGCAACATATTAGTTATAAATAAAAAGATAATTGGCAAATACTTGGTATACAGCAAATTATTGGCTTTCAAACATTTTATAACAGGAACGATCTCATTAAATACCAGGATGAACCTGGATACTTTAAAACAACAGAACAGTAGCTGGATTTTTGTGTTATGTCACACAAAGTATCCAAAGATACCAGGTGATTGCTTGAAGAACATGGTATAGATATGTATTCTGTTTTAACTCAAGCTTTAGGTTGGGTAAGCTGGTATGAACTAAGACTACATTCAAGCAAAATTCAACAAAATTTATGAATAAATATATGTACAAAAAATAATTATGAACAAATTTATAACAATTTATAAGTTAGAAAGACGATCATAGTCATCACTGTTCACATCAGGCTCACCGTCTGTCGTAGGAGTTTAACTTTGGCACAAAATCTTTCATCTTTCGGAAATCAAAATTAATAAGCCTGCTTGTTTCTTCTGATGCTAAAAAAATGTAACCAACGCTGGAATATATTTATTTTTTATATATTATTATTTTTTTTTTATTGTATTTTTTTTTTGTGAAACCCTGCAGTGGAAATCCATACGCCATGATTTTATTGTCCATGAACATTGGTCAAGAAATATGTACTTGATCTTTAAAATGTTTGCAAACAAATTTTAATGGCTTATAAAGTTTTCAATACACAGTTAAAAGTTAAATACGAGCTTTTATTATAGTAATATATTAAACAGATGATGAAATTATGATATAAAAAAGCCCAGGTCCAATATAGGATTAAAGTAGATAATTGGAAAAAGAGAAATTGGAACAGCATCTAATAGATGATTAAAATTAATAACAATAGAGCGAATTTGAAACTGTCAGGTGTGGCTGAGTTAAAATGAAACAACTTATTGAAGTCTAATCCTTCCACTGTGCTACAAAGGATAATTCAGGCAAACAGTAAAAATTTTCATAACATGAGGAGATTTAAAGAGAAAAATATTACAGAAGACTCAGCTTACTTAATTTATTGAATTCCTGAATAAACTAAACAGAGACATGTTGAACCTCTACACCACATCATGATCAGTGGTTAAGCAAAAAACAAACAAAAAAAATAAAATGCAAAAAGAAAAAAGCAACTCTCAGTTTGAGAAGAGAGCCACCATCTACAATGACGGACTCAGGGTTTTCCGACATGTTTTGTTTTCCATAGGAATGTCCAGCTCTCATATTCTTACTTTCCTGAGTTTCTTCGGGTCAGAACCGGTTGTGCGTCTCAGCGTGCGTTTGGAGTGCGAAGGGTTTAAAGGTCATTCCTCCTTTGAGTTCTCTGACAGTCCGTATTTGTGCTCCAACATGTCAAGCGTGGCAGAAAGGGCACTGAAAACAGAATTAGGGTCATTTGTCGTTTAACACACCAAGTCCACTTCAGAGGGAGCGTGGGAGGTTTTAGGAGAGGGGGGACGGCGACGGAGCTCAGAGTCAGAGAGGCAAAAATAAACACAATGTGACGAGCTGACTCTGTGGTATTTAATCCAAGCTGGCAGGCATTTGTGGGGAGCCTGAAGTAAGCTGAGGTTGTGTTTTATCAGACTAATTAATGTCAAACAGCTGATTAAAGTATGTCCGTAACTTTAATTGAAATTCATATTTGTAGCAGGTTTTTACTGAGTATTTTTTAACAATGTCGTAGTGAATTTTTATGAGGAAAAAATGATATGAGCTCTTCTGTAAAATCCACACATCTGAAGCCAGTTTGCTTAGTTTAAAACTTTAAACACCTGTTTTAGAGCGTTAAACCACACTCTATCAATATGAATTAATCTGCATAAATAAGAAAGGGCGATGTGTTTGGAAATCCAGAAATTATTACTGCAGCTATTACCTAAAATAATATAGCAGAATTCCTACTTATTTCTAGTACTACTAATTATTGCTCAAGACATTTATTGGTACCCCTAGGAAAAATGCATAGAAAGCCTTAAATTCAAGAGTAGTATCTTCTCACACTGGTGAAATGGTAAAAAAAATAATATGAGCATATTCATTCACAGAAAATAAATAAATAGTCATCAACAGTGACATTGTTATTAATATTATCCTTGGTGTCAATATTGTACTTTAAACATTGAAGTTGACCATTTCGCTTCATTCAATCTCTGAGATCATCGCTTCTGCTTCCCTGACTTCTGACTGTATACGCTTTAGGTCTGTGACGGGCTGAATGTTAGCAGAGTAGGGAGCACTTAGTAAAAAGAAGCAAATAATAAGGGTGCTAATAAATGTGACAACCCCATCCCTCTACAGAAAAATCTAAACTTTGAGTAGAGAATGTGGTAGTAGTGAACAAAACTTCTAACAACAATACTTTATCAAAGTAAAAAAAAGTAAAAACTGAAACTTACCAGCCTGCTCTGATGACTCTGTATTTACCAAGTACCGAGAGATCAATCACAGTTGACCCCTGCCGGGTCTCGTCTCCTATTGGTCCTCCATCCACCACCACAGCTAGTTTTGACCAGAGCTCCTGAAACTCCTTCAACAGGGAAACAGCCGTATTCAGCTCACCAAATGCTGCACATGCTTCAAAAAAGAAAAGAAAAAAAAAAAGAAAAAATAGTTTCTGAGACTTACATGCACTTCCACTGTGCTGGTCGTCGAGCTGATGTTGGCACTCGTCAGTGCCAGTGGTTCCCCACACATCTGGCAGAGGCGCCTCATAAAAGCATGATCAGGAATACGAACGCCTACAAGCTAAGGGACAAAACCACAACAGCTGACGGCCTACATGGACACATCACTTGGGATTCGGTTTAAATGCCTGTCCAACTAGAGAAGGAGACTTACTGAAGTAAAAGGATTGAGATCTGTATTCAGCTTCTCAGATCTTTCAAACACAAGAGTGACAGGACCAGGCAGTAAATCACCTAGAAGACCCTCTTTCACCTTCACCTTACAGTACCTGCTCAGGAAACAAGATGTCAGTGGTCTACTACTTCAAGAACAACTAAACAGAACATGCAGTGATTTCATGAGTCCAAAAGAGAGAATTAAAGGACTCTCCTAAGTCAGAGTCTAATCAGAACTGAGATCAGCACACTCACTGATAGATATCCCGAATTTCTCCAACACAGATCGCCAGCGGCTTCTGTCCGTTCCGTTCTTTCACTTCGTAGATCTTTTTGACAGCCTCAGAGTTTTGGGCCAAACATGCCAGACCGTAGATGGTGTCTGTCGGCACGGCAACAATGTGACCGTCTTTCAGAGCCTTCACAGTGCAGCTCAGGACTTCAGAGTCATCTGAGGGGAAACAAAACCGTAAAGTAGATCTAATCAATAGCAAGATCTACAGCTCTGGTGAAAAGTTTACTTTTGCTTCTCACTGGCATGAATAAATACATTTTTGGGACTTTATGGGTGCATTGATTCATCTTTTCTTCAGCAAAAAATGGATCATTATATAAACTGTCATTGGAAAATATATACAGAGCCACTCCTTCAGTTTTTGATTAGTTGTCTTATAGCAGGTTGTACACTTTTTATAGCCATTCCCCTGCTGCCTTCAGTTTGGTCTGAATGGGAATCAGAACCAGTTTGATGGCCAGGATAGTGTTTACAAACAGAGAATTTGACTTCAGTTTCACAGCATACAGACATTAAAGATATATAAATATAAGAAGAAGTGACATTAAGATGAAAACAAACAATTACATACATATATGGGTGTATGTACACTGCAAAACTGCTGGAGCCACAAGTTTCTGAAAATCAGAGTTGCCTTTGATTGTAGATTAACTTGAGTTTTTCTTACATTATTCTACAATGATGATCATTTTTAATGTCAACATTTAAGAAAATGTAAAGTCTCTTGTTTTATGCTTTCATCCTGAAAAGCATCTTGAATTGCCTGTTACTGAAATGTACTGAAAGCAGATTGGTGACAGCAGCCGATCACATTGTGTAAAATTCACACAGACTCAACAAAATTAGACAACAGCTGATTGGAAAAACATAGACTCCTCTGATGATCAAATGATAGTTTGGTTTGCCATAAAGACAACATGAAACCGCAGATCCAGCCTGTCTTGTGTCAATGGTTCATGCTGGTGGTAGCATAATGGTGGGTGGAGGGTGGGGGGTGATTTTTCTTGGAACAATTTGAAACCCAAAGTTTAAAGGACATTAGTAGCCTTTAAACTACATAGTGTATTCTATTGTATGCTCACCATCTCTATCCTTATATTAGTCACAAAGCTCAAATCAAAGCAAACTGGTTTCTTGAATGTGACAATGTGTTCACAGTGTTCTGTAATAGCTGTGCTGCCTATATATGCACAACAGCATATATAGGCAAATACATACAGGCATATATATATATATATCTATATATATATATATATATATATATATATCTATATATATATATAAAGGGTCTATTCCGCTATTTCGCGCTCTGTGTGTGTGTCCGCTTTACGCGGACCCGTTGCCATGGCACCCG
>CAEGAF010094184.1:0-46020 GCA_903067075.1 Micropoecilia bifurca | reverse complement strand
GGTGGAGAATGACCGAGCTAAGATCCTGTGGGACTTCCAGATCCAGACAGACAAGATGGTAATGGCGAACCAACCGGGCATTGTGGTGGTAGATAAAGAACAGAGGAAAGCCGTTGTGGTGGTTGTAGCAATACCAAGTGATTACAACATCAGGAAAAAGGAGCATGAGAAACTGGAGAAATACCAGGGCCTCAGGGAGGAACCCCCAAACTGGAGCAGTGGCTAAAACAGATCCCAGGAACAACATCAGACATCTCAGTCCAGAAATGTGCAGTACTAGGCACAGCCAAGATACTGTGCAGAACCCTCAAGCTCCCAGGCCTCTGGTAGAGGAGCCGAGCTCAGAGGATGAAAGAGAGAGAGACCACCCACAGAGGGTGAGAAGGGAATTTCTATATATATATATATATATATATATATATATATATATATGTGTATAATATATATATATATTAGCGACGAACTGATTGCAGTTTTCTGGCCGATTACTGATCTCGACATTTGATGACATTTCATTTACATTCTGTTTTAATTAATATTCAACAAGCTGAATGGTTAATCCGCATTGTGTCATCATCTGACTGATTACAGTTAATTTTTTCTCTGCAGTGACAAAGTTTTGAAAGGCACTATTTCGCCAATTTAAGTGACCAGACGTCAGCAAGACTCTGAATGCTACCTCATCCTGCAATATGGAAGAATAATCTCACAGCAGATTCACCAGATGCATTCCAAAGTCATTTGTCCATAACATTTTACAACGTGGACCCATCAGTTCTCAGATAGCGCCCAGATCAGAGATGATACTCTGAAGGAAATTCTTCTTATGAGAAAAATTAAGTGAGCTCTGCAATGTTCTGTGTGTAAAGCTGCATTTGCACCTAAAAACCTTCAATTTCCTCAAAAGCTGACGGTGCGCCTTATAATTCGGTGCGCCTTATATATGGACCAATATTGAGCCACAACAGGTCTAGTGACTATGGTAAGCAGCCGCCGACTTCATTTTTCCCCTTAGAAGAAGTGTGCGGTGCATGCTGGGATTGTTGTCAGAACGCTGATTTGTTAATAAAGTTTGATAAAACATTTTGAGCCAGAGGAGGCCGAGGGGCAGGGGAAGAGAGACAGAGACTGCGGTGGCAGCGTGTTGATTGGTCTGTGTTACCCAGAAAGCAGTTGAGCACAATATCGCAACACCGTGAGTGAAACGACGACTGGGGCAGCCTACTTTATAAGGTACTCAGGGACCACTTCTTTACAAATGTGGATGTGCAATAATAGAGTACGGAACAAATTGGCAACCCACACTGAAGTGTCTATTCTATCTGCCTTATAAAACAGTTTTAAAATAGGCCATTCATTGAAGGTGCGCCTAATAATCCGGTGTGCCTTATAGTGTGGAAAATACGGTAATCACCCTTGGTTTGGTTGTATTTTAAGGTAAACACAGAGGATGCTAAACAAGCATAATGCCCTCTGTGCAGCTAAGCTGCCCAAAGGAGGCAGTGGGGTGATCCAACAATATGTTAATTAAGCAGCGTATGTGTTTGGAGCTGCTTTTGAAGCATAATTGGCACTTGACTAAAGGCAATGTTTCAATTATTGATTCTATGTTGCATGACTTTGTGTTTTTGTGTTTTTATGATGTAAAGCAGATGGGGACAGAATTTTGCGTGTCTAATGTCGTACTACACAGTCATAGAGAAACAATTGCTTCATGGAGGCGTGGTCTGTTTTGAGGTTTTAAATTTGACCCATTTGTTAACATTTCCTTGTGACTTATGTAACACGCCAGTTCAACGCTATGAAGCTTACCATAAGTTAGAAGATAGATATTCTCCTGCAAAGAGAAAGTCTGAACCAAATGAGATGGCTGTTAATGTTCATTTAATAATGGGAAGTGTAGCCAACATGGAATGAACAAACTTGTTCACTTCTTCCGCCACCATTGCTTAAACTACAGGCAGACTACAAAACACTGCAGAAAATCAACATAATCATTCACAACTTCTCCTTCTGTTCGCTGGGTGGCCCAGTAGATGTTTTTTCTGGAGAAAATGCAAGTAAATGGCAGAAGGTCCAGATTGTGCTGTAAGCGAGATTTGAATTGAGCCAAAAGCACAGAAAGGCAATGGGCTGGCTAGTCAATCTAGAATCTCTATGGAGTTACATCAATAATTATTTTTCTTGAGGGTGAAAAACATGAGCTGCTAAATAAATGTTTGGCTTCTTTAAACATAAAAAGTAGTATTCTAAGATGACTTTTGAAAATAGTTTTTAACTTTTAATTTGTTAATTTAAGCTTTCTGTATAATACACTTGAAATTTCGTATGCAATACATTGAGAAGCCACAGTACTTACACAACATTTTGGATGGCTTTAGCTGTATGTGTTCCTCCGAGTAATTGACGGATGCTGTCAATCTGTGATTTCCAGTTGGAAGTGCTAAAAGTATTAAAGTCATATTCCGTTCTTGGATCATTGGAAAACTGGGTAATGGCAAACTGTAAATGTAAAAAAAACATGGTTATTAAAACTCCCTTCAATAAAAAAACTACAGTACAATAAAAACAAATAAATTAAACAAGATGTACACTTTAAAATAACATTTGAAGAAGAAGTTATACATTTTTTCATTCCCACTTGCCTTACTGGATATTTTTTGTGGGCCTCCCAGCTATGCCCAGCAGCAGACACGTTTACTAAAACAATTGACCAAATTACCAATGAGAGTCTCACCTGTGTATCTCTTCCCAGGAATGTTTCAATAAGCTTTTTCACAAATTCTTTCATTGTTCGGAAATCTTCATCAACTACACTGCCTGAGCCATCCAACAAAAATGCAATGTCAGCTTGGGTTCGACACTCTGTGAAAAGAAATTAGAGATCCAGGCAGGTTTCCTGACCGTTATTCAAGTGTGCTGATGAGAAAGCTAATCTCCAGTTTACAGAGAGAGTGACATAATCATGATGGAACAAGCTCACTACCTACCTTCAGTCGCAGACGGATAAGATTTTTCAATCGTATCATGTAGATCGATCTCATAGCACAAACCATTAGACATGGTGATAGTTGTGCAGTCTCTGGGAACGGTTGGACCACAGACCTGAAAAAGGTGTCAATAATATAACAAATTCATATTTGATGATCACTTTAACTTTACATTTTCATCCATTATTTTAATCATTATTTTCTGCAGCTCATCCTCTCACCATTGTGTTTTGTGTTAACGGATCATTTGCCATCGCCAAACCAAGAGACATGTTGACTGCAGCTCTTTGCTCTGTAAAAACAATCACTATTGGTGACAACATTTCTATGCTATCAACAATTTTACCTGGTTCCCATGTAATAAATACCATACTTTTGAAGCATTCAACTTTGTTTTCATCTAAATACCCTCACAATTGTATTGTATCACAAGTTTAATGAAAGACAAGACAAAATAACTTAATAGTAAAAGCAATAGTAAAAGCTTGTTTTAAGTCAACAATTTTTAATATAGACACAAACACTAATAGCTCCACTGGCAATGTGTTACAAAATTTTCTTCCAGTTTTAAGTGAAACAAAAATCTGCTGGTGGCACAGTTTGTTGCTGTATTTAAGAATAATTAACTTAAAGCAAGCTTATTCATCTTTTTTGAGAAGTTACTTCTAAGTTATTTTTGTGTTAGTTCAAGTGTACTAAAATATTTGAACTGGAAACTAGACAAAAATTCTTGGTAAGATTTTGTGTTTTTGCCTTGTTGAAAATATTTAGATCAGCATATGGAGCATCTAAGTTTGATGGAGGAAATACTTTTTTATAGGACTGCATGTTTGACATTGCTCAGTATTTAGTGTGAAATCTTTTCTTGGAGGTCCTGGTAGAACCATCTGGTCATGAGATCCACTTATAAAATTTGTAAGTTTGAATATTTTTATTGTGAAATTTGTGCACACCTAAAGTCAGGAGTAAAATTATTCCTACCTAGAGCAAGAATATGGCTACATCTCTTCTCTTTTGGGTTGCACCGATATATCCGTCCTCTTTTATCCTTTTCATACTGCAGTTGTGGGGCGCTGACAAGCACACTGGGAGAAACACAAAAAACTATGTTTAGAAACCATTTTACAGAACAAAGTTTTTAAAAATTAAATTATGACTCACTCTGATTTTCTTTGCACCACCTGGTAGCCAAAACTATCATCACCTCCACTCAAAGTTGTCCAAGACCCAGAATCAACATTAAAGCCGACTGCAGCTTTTAGCACTGAGGAAAAAAGAAGAAAACAATTCACTGAATTTCTTTAATACAGAGCCATGAGGGTTTTTGTTATTTGTGTTTTCTGTTTTAATGAAGTGAAGATTGCGGGAGAGAGCTGACATATTTGGCAATGTCTGTGTTTAACCTCTAGGGAGCACTAAATACCAAAATCTTAGGTTGGGAATCTTCTTCCACAAACCCTTGATTTTCTTACACCCTTATCTCATCGGGCTCTGGAGGGGTGCTGGTGTCGATCTCCAGCAGCCAACGAGCGAGAGGTGTGGTCACCCTGGACAGGTGGCCAGGCTGTCACAGGGCAACCAGAGATAGACAGGACAACCAACCATGTACGCATGCACCCAAGGAGAATTTTAGGGAACCTAATTAACCTGACAGTCATGTTTTTGGATTGTGGTAGGAAGCAAAAGTACCTGGAAAGAACCCACGCATTCACAGGGAGAACATGCAGAAAGACCGGGGCCGGGAATCGAACCCAGGACCTTCTAGGTGCAAGGCAACTTCGCCCCTGTGCAGCCCCATTTTAACTTCATAGTTTTTTTTAAATGAATATCATTTGAGGTAAGATTTTGAGATTATGGTTAACCATTCGGGGTGGTATGACTGTGGGGGCAGCAAACAAGGAAATAGTGAATAAATGTGGAAAAGTCATCAGGCAATTTTTCTGTTGCTTATTTTCAATGTCCATTCAATTGTAGAATGTATGAGATATGAATATCGATTCATTTACAGATGGCAAATTAAGCAAAAAAAATGTATAGATTCCACGTATTTGGGAATTATATTCAAGCACGAAACCATGGGGGGGCTTTGAATTAACTTTCTTTTGCTGCAAACCTCTGCAAATATCTGGATGTTGCCATTCTGGTTTGTTCGTTGTTTCAAATTGAGAGTCTTTTATTGAACCTTATTCATCAGGTGTGGAGAGTTTCTTGAATTTAGTTATTTCTTACTAGAAGCTTCCTCTTTTATTTTGGTTTTTTGGTCCTTTCTGTTCTGTATTTTTTTTTACTTCCTGTTTTCCTACTATTTCTGCGTTTCCCAATCTCCTGTTGGTTTTGAGTCTTATATCCAAGTGTGTTTTAATCCTGTGGTGCTTATTAGTTCTTGTTTGTTCAGTTCCTGTTTTACAGTTAATTTTCTGACAGCTCTCATTTGTTTCTCAGATAAATCGTGTTCCACTCATCAGTTCTCACTAAATGCTTCCCTTTGGTTCTTAGTCACAGCTGGATGCTTAGTCAGCTAGTCTGCAGTTAGTCTGTCCTACGTAACTCAGTGTCTTCCCTCCATTTTCCCTCCAGTTTGTTCACAAACCAGGAACGTTTCATAATCTTAAGTCTAAGTGTTTTTGCACCTTGAATATTGTTTTTCTATGCTTCTTTTTGGTTTTTGTCAACATATTAATTTTTGCTTCATGTGGATGTTCCTCAACCATCACCTGTAAGACTGTGGCAGTAAAGATGTAATAAATCATGTTTTGAAATATTTTTACAGAAAAGCTGCACTTGCATTTTTGTTTTTCAACAGTTTAATTAGGCATATGAAACATTTTCACATTATACACAAATATAAGTAATAAACATTACATATATTTATGCATATTTTATTGATGATTACTACACACAAGAGAAGCGAACTACATTGCACGTAGAAAACGTCTCTTTTGTTGCCAGAAAAGGCCCCGTAAGAAGTTAAGTTTTGAAAAAATTAAAATGCCTCTGCTTTGTTGGATATAATGACTTAAGGCGTAAGAAACTTTATTTTCCTAACATTTAATCTTATAGATGATATACATAGGGAATTAAAACATAGGTATTTTGCTAGTTCTGTTATTTATGACTTTATGTTAAGTAACATTCAAGAAGTAACAGATAAAACAAGAGCTTATTTTATTGTCTGCAGCTTCCATCAAGTAATCACACCTAATTAAAGTTGTTACATTGGGACAAGACATCTGAATGAAATGAAGATGCACAATTGTTCCTTACCTGAACAGAAAAGTGCCAGAGTAATTATCCAGTCCATTGTGCTTCTGGCATGGAGAGCCAACTAAAAGTGTGATATTCTCTCTGTGAACCAGCCTCAGCAGGAAACTGGTAGAGAGCGTCACTTTGCCCCCTGAAAGTGCTGAGGGGTACACTGCAGAAATGTAAGCTCCTCAAAGCAAATAGAGGAAGAGTCGTAGGAGGAGTTACGACAGGGGCACTTGAAAATCAGATCAGAAGTATTTTAATTTACTTTTTTCCTGTCTGTTCTCTAAAATTGTAGTGTGAAGTCTAACATCTTTAATGAATTAGCTCAGGTTAAACCGATATGGGGAGGAAACAGGATCAGGGTTTGCTCACCTGTGTTTTTGTTGTTTTAACTAGAAATGTAGAAATAATCAGGTTGCATCCAAATAGGGTATCGTTCTGACATTTGTTTTTGCGGATTTGACTTGTTTAGTATTTAATCTAAAATCTGTGAAGTCACATCCTTAAAAGAAGCCAGACAGATCTCTGTAGTTTTTTTATCCTGCAATTATAATAGTCTCACTGCTTAATTTACATTAGTAAATCTGCTTTTGATTTCACTAATAACCTCTGATTACTTTTGCATCAAATATCTGGTGTTTTTGTTTCTTCTAGTCATAAGATAAGATAGTCATAAGAAGCTGGAAGTCAGCACACTGCTGCTTGCATGCAGCTTTCTGATACCGTCTGTTTTTATGTCACAGTGTGTGAAGTGTGGTGTGGGAGGAGATATCTGCAGAAACTTTGTTTATGCATCATCCCCTCTTTAAGGGAGTTATACAAGTAGAAGAATATGGAGCAGATTTTGTATGTAAGCAGAAATAAGCATTAACATGCATTACAGAACAATATTAAATTATTAACAGCAGCTTTGACTGGTTTATTCATTCATTCATTCATACTACCATGAACTTTTCCCCTGCGTTTTATTATGTTATAAACCAAGCAAAAACGTAGCATATTATTCTGACATTAAAGAGAAAATTTAAAAAAAAAGTAAATTGTGACATACATTTGTATCTAGCCCCATTTACTCCAACTTAAAATAAATCTAGTGCATACAAACCACATTTTGACGTGACATTTGCTGCAAGCTCTTTTTGCTGTTGTACAAACAACAAAATGGGTTGTGGTTTTGTTACACCCTAAAGCTGCAGTATGTAACTTTTATTATTTTTTTTTCATATTATTAAAACATTCACCAATACTATTACACAGATAGTCTCTGAAGAGCTTGACCTTCTCCACCTTCTCCATGCTACTATTACTGTCTGAAGAAATGCGTCGTTCCCAACCAAAAACAACCAATCAGAGCCAGGGGGAGGGTCTTAGCGCTGTCAATCATTCTTGTGAATGCACTGCTTAATGAGCTAATGGCAGAGAAGCAATTCACTGTTATGGAAAAACTGTCCAACATCATGGGTTGCCATTAGCTTTCAGGGAGGTTAAGAGGAGATGAGCAGCTCCGCAACAGCTGTGATTAACAGCGCTAAGACCCGCCTCTTTGCTCTGATTGGTTGTTTCTAGTTCGCACTTCTGATGGCAGAGCAGCTTGATTTGTTTTTATTCTCACAGATTATCTGTCTCTTATTGTCACAACGTAGTGACAGTTTTAACATATAGGTTAAAAAATATTTTAATAAAAGTTACAAACTGCAACTTTAAAGTCAATACATTAAAATAGTCTATTCTTGTAATTCAAAGCCAAACTTAATTAACAGCAATTCGCTGAACACCACTTTACTTACGCTTGTCTTAAAAGAAACAAGAACATGCCTGCGTATAGCTAAAATATGCCAAGTTACTTTCCACAAAAAAAATATGGTGACTCCACGGACAGATGGGAGTCGACAGCAATTCTCTACTGCAACTTTTAAAGGTGGTATTATTCATTATCCTTAATCTAAAGCTATGTGTTTTCTTTTTGTGATAGTTTGAATAAATTGGGCATTGCCAAAGGAGGAGGTGAGGTTTGTTTCTGTTAAATAAAGAGAAGTTGCTGCTTGTTTGATTCAGAAAAAGTCCAGGTCATCTAGGTGTGAAAATATTATCATTTAGCCATCTGTCAAATTACACATAAGTCTTTCAAGTCTTCTCACAACACCCACGTAAAAATGAAAAGGAACATTTCTGCCTCTGTCAGACTTCCTCTGACTATTCTTATCTTGTGTGTGAGACAGTATGAGCTATTTCTGTATGTCAGCTGGTTATAAAAGATGAATTGACAAAGATGTATGTTGCTTATGAAGAGAAAAAAATCATGTTTAAAGATATTGTTTCAGCTGAATTGTATCTTGAAAACATGAAGACTGATCTGTCTTATCAAAATAATCTGAGGTTTGCTGCAGGGTGAGACAGAAACCAGTCTGAGTTTTGAAGTCGGCCTGCTGTTAGAGGTTATGTTGTTCCGTTTCACGTCTGTCATGCCTCAACCTCCTTTTTTTTTTTTTTGACTCATTCAGCCACCAGCTCAGGAAGTGAACCTTCCCACTGGCTTCTGGTCATCAGTGATAAAGTTTACTCACTTCGTTCTGCTTTTGAATGGTTGAATTATGCAAAATTCACATTTTGCACGTTTTTATATTTCCATTTCAGTCTCAGCTGCTTCTAAAAACAACCCAAGTGCTTAAAAAAAGCACTCAGACATTTTTTGGTAATAACCTAATGTGTTTTGGTGTCTGGGAAGCGGCAGCATCAAAATCTACTATCTCTAATCAGCAGGCGCTAGCAACCTCAGCGAAGCCCAGATCGTTGCCTAGCAACTCTAGCATATTTGGTCAGCCGGTTTTACTGCTGTATGCGCTGTACAATGACTGCTGAAAAAGACGAGTGTTTTTTTGTTGACTTACCAGAGCCAGCCTAAGGGATATGCAAGTTAAGTGGCTCCTTCAGGGTCTCACACCTCCAGGGAACCCTAAGAGCATCAAGCTAGCATGATGAAATGTATGTATATATTTGAAATAACAGTGAATAACCCAAACTAAATTCTGTTACATATACAAATAGTAGGCTAATCTAAGCTAATAAGATATTAAACTTGTTTACTGTAAATTTAGCGTTTACCAGCTGATGTTACTTTCAGATATGTAAATTAATATGGCACACCTAAATATCATTCTGCATTTAAAATTCCAAATGTTTTTTTTTTGTAGTTTTCTACTCCTGTAAGATTAAAATCATCAGCCACAATATCACTGGTATGATGTAAGCTAATTAGAAATGACAAAAGTGATGGTCGGTATCATTCCTAAGCTACACATACAGTAGCTTAGGAATCTGCTTAGGGCCCCAAAAAAGGCTTGGACTGGCCCTGTGACTTATCCCAAAACAACATGCCACATTTTCACTGGTTGTGCAGGAAGCTCCACTTTTGCTTTTCAAAGTTATAGAGTGTAACATCTGTTTTGCAGTGTTTTTTCGTGAGTGTAAACATTGTGTTAGGGGGCGTGGCCAGAAGCCGCTAACTTGGTTTTGAAGTGACAGAGCCCTAAAACAGCTGATTCTGAAAGGAGCTCCACATAAGCAGAACTGAGCAAACTAAAATCTGATTATCTAAGAATGATTTTCAGTAAAAAAAAAAATTATTGAACATGCTTTGTTTGCCCTATCTGAAGCTGTTTAAGGAACAGGTCACCTTTAAGGCTCCCCACTCCTCACCCACTACCCGGCTGTGGGGTGGGTATCACAGATATAAAGCGTCCAACCTTTTCTAGAGCTTGCTGTTCGACCCCCATTCCTGCCCAGCAAAGACGGGCGAGAAAGGTTGGGAAAAGGTCAAGGATCAGGGCTCTGTGTTGTCGTGTCTGGCTTGGATTTCTAAAGGCAGGTTTGCAATGTCACTTGCTGCACAAGCCCCCAAATGTACCATAAGCTCCTACACTCCACAGAGTGATTGCAAGAGTTTTAATTCTTTAATTGTCTCATTACAGTCACATTCGTCAGTCAACCTATTTATATTTTATATGACAGACCAACAAAAGTAGATCACATATATGAGGCCGCAATCATGCATAGGTTTTGAATAGTGGTCACAGATGCAGAAGTGCAGCATGTATTTGTCTCCAGCCCCCTCAGTGTTTCTACCACTGCACTACGGTTGCAGCAGTAAGTGTTTTATGATTCCCTTCTACCAGCGTTGCACAACTAGAGACAGACGGTTTAACCATTTAGTTTTGCAAAATAACTCAAGCTCAGTCAATCTGGATAAGGAATGTCTCAATTGCATTTAGAACAGATGTTTTGTAGTGTGAATAGTGAGTCCTGGATGATGGGCAGTGTTCATTTTCCATCAGAAAAGAAATTCCCTGAGGACCTTCTTATACTTTTTTGCTGGGTTTTCTTATCACTCTTCAATAAAGACCAGAATTGTTGAAATGCAAAGCTAATCGTTTTTTCTGTTAACTAATTTTCCCACCTGAGCTGTGGTTCTCTGCAGCTCCTCCAGAGTTACGGTGCTTCTCTTATTGAAAGTCCCTCACAACATTTTAGGTGAACGACCCTTCGGTAGTGCAATGCGTTTTGAATGTTTTGATCATGCAGTGAACAACTTGGGGTAAAGTTTTAGAAGCTAATTCTGTTTTAAACTTCACAACTCTCCTGATGTGTCTGCTGGTTTCCTTAGTTTTCAATGTTTTCTAATCTTCTCTAACAAACCTTCATAGAACAGCTGCATATGTACTGATAATGACTCCATTTACTGTATCAGGATAAATAGCTGATTTTATTTGGGTATAGAATCAGCTATTTTACACCCAAATAAAATAGTAGGCAATTTGACTTGCTTATTAAACACAACAGCCAAGTTAAATATTTTTGGATTTTATTGCAATTTTTAATTTAACTTTACATCACATGAAACTCCATAAAACATATCATAGTTTGTGATTTTAACATCATAGTTTGTGATAAAAACGTCACATCCATGGTACTGTAATACACAGCACTGTTCTACCATTCAGCCTTTGAAATAAGAGGCTTGTTTTGGTTTATGTAATACATTTTGAACAATGTTTTAGTTTTACACATTGTACTAAAACACTAAAAAAAAAATTGGAAATTGCTGAATTTAGGTGCAGGAGTGTAAAAAAAAATTGAGATCAAGCAAACCTGCCTGTTCACCTAGATAACCGTTCCAACTTTGTTGCGTTCTCTGCCATTCACCGAAACCATCTTTGCCCTTTCAGTGGCTGCTCACTAGCATGCTACTCCAGCCTGAGAGCTCGCTGAATGTCACAAGCCGTCTCTGGTTGCGTCCTGTTCTTTTTATAGCCGGGCAGCTGAAATGTGAGGGGTCACAATGGCAGGATAAATACAAGGGCCAGCGCGGCGGAGAGGTGTCGCAGACGAAGGCCGGATCTTCTGCCTACCACTCTTCTCTCAGCTCTCCTCCCAAACTCAAAGGTAAAATAAAAAATAGCGCAGAACCTAAAATCTTCTCTTTTTTATTTAATATTTTGAATAATCAGTTAAAATGGAGACGATTGTCACATTTTGTAAGTGCGAGTTGACTGCAAAAAGATACGTGTGCTGCATGCAACCCACAGGCTCACCACTGCAGACGACATGCTTCGTTACAAGTTTTTCACGTTTTTATTACAGATGTGTGGTGAATAACATCATCACGGTACTTCTGCCTGCAAATCTTTTTATCTTTAGCCCCTATACAGTGAACATAACAGCTTGTTACGATTCAATAGGTGCTGTGAGTGAGCAGACTGTGGTTAGTGTGGTGGCATGTTTGTTTTCGATGCGTGGGAAACTGTAGCAAGTCGTTTAGAAATAGTTTTAATCCAGTAGGGCTGTTTGCATTGTTAATCCTCCTCCAGAGTGACATGGCTGCTGAACATGTGAGGATTTTTCCTTGGCTTTGGAGCCTTGCAGTGGCATACCATGTAAATTTAGCTCAGCCTATTCATAGACCAGGCAAAGACAAGAGGAAGAGGGCATCAAGTGAAGGGAAAGGTCAGAGATACTGGGTTGGAAAATGGAATAGGTCAGCCACATGCTAGGAGGGATTTTAAAGTGTGGGGGTGGAGCGTAGATCTCCTAAGTACGACGGCATGTTAAAGCCACTGCAGGTAGAATAAAACAAAGAAAGGTGGAGTTAATTTTGCCACAAAGCTCATAAAGTTAGAGTTTCATCACAGAATCTCTTTCTATAAAAACAAGGACTTTTCTGCTCTCCAAAAATTTACAAGAAAAAAACCTGAAATCCTTAGATCAATCTCATAATTATTTATTGAAACAAGGAAATTTATGAGCTCAAAAAACTGAAAATCTGTGAGGAGAAATAAAAAATGAAATTTTATAGGAAAAACATTTGAAACTCTGAAATCTCAAAGTTCTTTCTAGAAACCTTTCTCAAAATTAGTCAGCTTTTTGGTGGAAATTTACCCCTCGGTTTTTTTCTATCTACAACAACCCTGGTAATCATCAATGCATTGTTCTGGGAAGTAACAGAAAACACTCATACACTTGAAACTGTACCAAACGCTTTAGCAGGTTTCCCTTTTTACCAAAACTTAGAGAGACAAAAAAAAAAACCATATGCAAAGACTCCTTTCCACCACTTCCTTCACACTGTCAACCTTTCGGTCTTTGCCCTTCATCTAGCACTTTCCCACTCATCTAGAAGAAACCAAAACCACAGACGTTAGACGTTGCACCGTTGCAGTTTTGCTGAATTTTTTCTCCTGTTCAATACTTGGTAAAGTTTAAGCTCCTTTGTTTGCTTTTGCTGGTCCTAAGCTTTATCTGATCTTCCTTTCTCTGCACAGTCAGGATGCCTCACGCTTATCCTTTCCTCACTCCTGACCAGAAGAAGGAGCTCAGCGACATTGCTCAGAAGATTGTCGCTCCAGGCAAGGGAATCCTTGCTGCAGATGAGTCCACAGGTGAGCGAGAGAGAGCAGTGAGAATCCACCGCGAATGTAAAACAAACATTCTCCTAAAAAATCTATTTATATCATAGCAACCTAGAGCTAAACACTATTTAACACAATAAACGTAATAGCAGCTGTATTGAGATCTATTGCCATGTTGCGCTCTGTTTTAAACACCAATAGTACTATTTTGTTGTTTTCAAAAATAGAGAAAATGGTTAACAAATCTAAACAGTTTCTAAGGATCATTTATCGACGTAGTTTATTTCAGTCCAGGGTTCAGTTTTTAATGTCCGGTAGTTTTTAAACAGGATACCATTTAAAGTATCCCAAACTTCAGCGTTGTAATTCCAAACTGTACTTTAATAAATCTGTTTACCAAAGAGTTATCCTGCTAGGTTTGGTCAAGCCTTTAAGCTTTAGATTTTTAACAACAAACAACCATTAGAAATACAGACAACCTTTAATGTCCCTCAAATGGGAAATTCAGGTGAGCGACAGATTTAAAGGTTCACACAAAAAAAATTCTTCGTATTAAAAAGAAATGATTAAAAAAATCAAGATTATAATAACCTTTATTTAAGATTAGAGAAAACATTGTCCTTAAAAAACAGAACCCAAAATAGCCCTTTAAATGTTATTCAATAGTCTGATTGAGATTTGAACATTATTTTCTATCCCAGCTGTAAATAGTAGCTCAGATGTGGTATCAAGCTGATCATGTGTCCTATCTTTCACTAAATTACCATTTGTTTACTGTAACTACAACCACAAATAGTGTCACACAAGCAATTTAGAAATGTCGATTCAGCAGTGGTTATTAGCCAAACCCATGCTAACTGGAGAACTCTTTAGCCCGAAATAAATAACTTTGAGACACTTTGGCGTTGATATATGAACCTTTAAATCAAAATAATGTGGAATCTTCTGCATTAGTTCAGTCAAAGAGTGGTTTTATAACCTACAGGGAGTGTGGCTAAGCGCTTCCAGAGCATCAATGCTGAGAACACTGAGGAGAACAGGAGGCTGTACCGCCAGCTCCTCTTCACTGCTGACGACCGCATCGTCCCTTGCATCGGTGGCGTCATCCTGTTCCACGAGACCATGTACCAGAAGACCGACGACGGAAAGACCTTCCCTCAGTACCTGAAGGAAAGAGGCATGGTGGTCGGCATCAAGGTAGACAAGGGCGTTGTCCCTCTGGCCGGGACCAACGGCGAGACGACCACCCAGGGTGAGTAGAACAGCAGCTGGCAGTGAACCCTTTGCCGACGATTTGTACCAGCCACTTTTACAATACGCTCCGCACGACAGGACTCGATGGGCTGTATGAGCGCTGCGCACAGTACAAGAAGGACGGTGCTGACTTCGCCAAGTGGCGCTGTGTCCTGAAGATCACGCCCACCACCCCCTCAAAGCTGGCCATCCTGGAGAACGCCAATGTCCTGGCTCGCTACGCCAGCATCTGCCAGATGGTGAGAACAGTCTCTTGAGAAGGTTCAGAATCCGTTTCACTGAGGATTCTGTACCCGTTAATCGCATAGTTACTATGTTAAACTTTAAAATCAGCTCAAACCTTAAAGTAATAAATACTCAAATACAATATGTTCATCAATGTCAGGAAAATGTTAAGAAGTTAGAATTTAAAGAGGACATATTATCCAAAATTTACATTTTGTATGTTTTTGTACTTCCATTTGAGTCTCAACTGCTTCTAAAAACAGCAAAAGTTCTTAAAAAACATCCAGCCAATGAATTAATGTCTGGAAAATGGCACCTTTCAAAAAAGCTCCTGATTGTTGAGTAACAAATCAGCAGGCACTTCCTCTGACCTAGCTACCCAAACAAAGCCTAGCTGGTTACCTAGCAACCGAGCGAGTGGAGCTCCAGTACACTTAGTCAGCTGGTTTTACCGCTGTACAATGGCTACTGGAAAAGAGAAGTATTTTGTTGTTCACTTACTGTCCTGAAACTACTTGTTGCATTATTGTGGGTTGTGCAGGAGGCTCCACTTCTGCTTTTTAAAGAAGTACAGTTGTACAGTTGCACCTCTGTTTTCAACTGTTTTCACGTGCGAGCGTAAACATTGCTCTTAAATTGACAAGAGGCCCTAAAACGGCTCATTCTGAAAGGAGGTCAGAACAGGCAGAACTGAGCAGACTAAAATCTCATCATCTAAGAATGATTTAGTACAAAATATGTAATGAAGACATTTAGTATAGAGCTGTGCTAACTGTTCAAGGAAGCATAAATGTCACCTTTAGCATCAGCAGTGTCTTTCCTCTGACATTCTTTCTTCTCGCCTTCGCTCCTGTGTACCTCAGCACGGCATCGTCCCCATCGTTGAGCCGGAGATCCTGCCTGATGGTGACCACGACCTGAAGCGCTGCCAGTACATCACCGAGAAAGTCCTGGCCGCCGTCTACAAGGCCCTGTCCGACCACCACGTCTACCTGGAGGGCACCCTGCTCAAGCCCAACATGGTCACCTCCGGACACTCCTGCTCACACAAGTACAGCAACCAGGAGATCGCCATGGCAACAGTCACTGCCCTGCGTCGCACCGTGCCCCCAGCAGTCCCGGGTAAACGGCCTTTAAACACTTTAAAAAATGGAAAAAGAAAGGCAGCTTTCTTCTGTACGTCCTCAGTTCTTGATGAATTTGTTGATATAAAGGATGAAAACAGGGCCGGCCCAAATGTTTTTGGCGCCCTAAGCAGATTTTACTTTGGGGTGCCTCATATCAATATACAAATACTAGATACTTCATCAGTCCTACGCTACACTATGCATGAATAATAACTACTATTATTAACTTACACTGCAAAAACACAACCACAACACAATCTTAAGTATTTTTTAGTCTAGTTTCTAGAAAAATATCTCAGCACACTTGTAATAAGACAAATTTAGCTCACAAGTAACTTTTTAGCAAGATATAGGAGTTTGTTTTAAGTCAGTAATATTTTATAATTTAATATTGATGAAGAGAGATTTCCACTTGTAAGAGGAAATTCTTTTGTAAGTGAGACATTTCCTTATTTATAATATAAGGAAATGTCATCATATTACTTCCTCACATTAGTACAGTGCTTCTCAACTCCAGTCCTCAGGCCTCCTGCTCTGCATGTTTTAGATGTGCTTCTATTCTAGAACAGCTGATTCAAATGATTGCATGAACATCACGTCCTGCAGAAACCTGTTAATCACCCAGAGATACAATCCAGCTGTGTGGCAGGAGGAAAATACCTAAAACATGCAGAGCAGGGGGGCCTGAGGACCAGGGTTGAGAAGCACTTCATTAGTAGAACCAATACTTAAGGATATTAATCAATATTAAGGAAATATTGACTTAAAACAAGCTCCAATATTTGTATTTTTGCAGTGTACATCATACCCGTTTTATTATTTCTCTTGGTTTTAATCTTACAGGAGTAGCAAACAAGCCAAGATGCTCTAATTAATTTGCATTTTGAAATGCAGAGTGGTGTTTGCTGTAAGTGTGACGTATTAATTTAACTATTAAGTAGGATTTGCAGACAAACACTTGATTTGCAGTAAGCAAGTTAGCAAGTTTAATATGTTTTGTTCTTAAAATGTGAAACAGAAACCGTAGACAGTGTAAAATGTGTAATCTATCACTACAAAACAAAATCAAATTATGCTCTTGGGGGCCCCCTGGTGGTGAAGGGGGCCCTAAGCAGCCCCTTAGCTCACATATGCGTTGGACCTGCTCTGGATAAATCTTCAGGAAAAGACATTACTTGACTGTATTTCCATTCCTTGTACAGGAATCACCTTCCTGTCTGGCGGCCAGAGCGAGGAGGAGGCCTCTGTTAACCTGAATGCCATGAACCAGTGCCCTCTGCACCGACCTTGGGCTCTGACCTTCTCATACGGCCGCGCCCTGCAGGCCTCCGCCCTGAAAGCCTGGGGGGGCAAGAAGGAGAACGGAAAGGCATGCCAGGATGAGTTCATCAAGAGAGCTCTGGTAAGCTTTCAAATATGAAATACTCCAGAATGAACTCGGAATAAATCCACTAATGTACTTTTAATGTTCCTCCTTCAGGCCAACAGCCTGGCCTGCCAGGGCAAATATGTCTCCTCTGGATCCAGCGCTGCTGGTGGAGAGTCACTGTTTGTGGCTAATCACGCTTATTAAGCATAAACACACTCCTCACCTTCTACTCACTATTACTGCATCACCATTTAAGAAAAGGCCATTTCCTACATAAAGGAGCGCCTTCAACATCCTTTGTTCACCAGTAAGACCAACACCAACACTTTGGCCGAAAGACAAAGAGAAAGAAGTGGAAAATGTTTGTCTTCATTCCCTAACCTTTTATTTCTAAACACCTTTTTGTACAGGTGAAGATTCCCTTTTTGTTTTTACACATTTTGTTCCTTGATCTTCTTCAGACAGGTACAGAGTTTAACATTTACACGGCAAAAAATACTAATTTTACCAAGTATCTTTAGTTTCTAGCACACTTAAAATAAGATAAAGCTAACTTACAGGTAACTTTTCAGCAAGACACAAGAGCTTGTTTTAAGTAAGTAATTCCTTAATATTGATTTTTATCAGTGGAAGTAATAATTTTTCATCAATATTAAGTAATTATCCAACTAGAAACATAACTAAAAATGTGAGATTTGTGTTTTTTGCAGTGTACAAACACCGTGAAATAAAGTTTGTATCCAAACATGTTGCTTTACTTCCAGTTTGTAGTTCTCTTCTCTTTGCATGTCATATAACTGATAAACTGAAGCAGGCGAAAGTGAAAGAAGCTGCACTAATGGCAAAAAGAAGCATCTTCAAAGATATGTTCCACGATTAACTTCTGCATTTCTGCAGATAAAATTGTCTAACGGTGTTTTGGAAAGAGGAAGAGAACTCAGTGGTTTTTGCTATCTGTGACAAGAAAGGTGCTGAGAAGATAAAAGGTGTCATCACTAGGCAACCAGACGTCAGTTGCAACAAATGCTAAACCCGTTTTAGTCACAGCGGCCCTCCGCAGAATGTCATCCTCACTTTGTCACCTCTAAACGTGGCAGCAGTTGAGTTTTATAACAGCCACAGCCCAGTTCTGGCTCACACAGAGCCACAGTCCGAATAAAGTGATTTCTCTGCTGACTTAATTTACAAGTAGTAAATATCTGTAATGCAGGAAATGAGATGTTTGAACATTACAGCAAAACACAATGGAGATTAACTTTAATCTGCAATATGTAACTTTTAAGGAATTAAGCTTTTTCTATATTTCTTAAAATTGTCACTGTGTCCTGACTGTATACTCCGAGATAATCTGTTAAAAAATTTGAGCTCTCCTCTCAGTGCTGCTAATATGAACCGCTCCCAGTCAAAAACATCCAATCAGAGCCGGGACTTAGCGCTGTCAACCATCCTTGTGTATGCAGCTCAATGTCATAATGCTGGAGAAACAACTTAATGTTACAGGAAAATAAATCATTAGTGGCTATGCTAGCTAGCTTTAGCATTAGCTTCAGGCTTTGTAGTAGTGAACCAGCTATAGCTTAGCAGAGACGGGTTGAGCATGAGCTTGATTGACAGCACTAAGTCCCTCCTCCTGGCTCTGGTTGTTTCTGACTGAGTTTGCAGAGTGAAACATTATGAAGCATTAATATTCTGCACAATAATAATATTTACTTAAAAACGTCAAATAGTCTGAGCGGCTGATTATTCCAGATTTATCATCTAAATGATTGCTTTTTCTAAACATTGTTAGCTTAAAGAAAGCCTACAGTAATTAAATAAAATCATAAATGTAATTAATATATTATTTCAGCTGCAGTAATGTAGAGCTGTAAAGCGATCAGATCATGTCTGACATTATAACTGTAACTGTGGTTGAGTTTCCTTTTTGTTAGTAGGAATGTCCTTCCCAATACTGAAACAGGAAATTGTAGAAGAAAAGCAGATTAAGTCATGATGAACATCATGATTCCTCGAAATGAGTCCATGTCTGTACCTGTCTGTCTCCTCAGGAAAACTCTGATTACGTTTCAGATGATAAATAAATGTATTGATTACCAGATTACAGTTTCTGATCTGTAATCAGCTGCTACGCAGTTACAAGTCAAAGCAGAACAACAAACATCTGACTAAACGACATCATTACAGTTCAGAGGTTCATCCTGTTTTAGTCACTCGTTTGCATGTCAGACAGACACTTTATTACCCCAAGGGGAAATTTGTCTTGGACATTATACAGTAAACAAAGCTGCTTCTGCAATTAAATACAATTCACACAGTAAAAGTCATTTGAACACCATAATAAAATAAATTTTAAAAAAACATATAGCTCAATAAAAACACACATCTCACGTTCTCACATACATGCCAGCAAAAGCAAAACTGGGTCAATATTTTGCTAATGTAAAAAAACAAAACTGTTTCACGATAGATGTGTTCGCATTAAATTAGAAACAATTGAAGCTGTGCTGTGGTGGCGCGGGGGAAACACGACCCACCTACTCAGGCCTTGGTTCGATTCCCGGCCTGGTGACATTTGCCGCATGTCTCCCTCTCTCATTACCCACTTTCCTGTCAAACTACTTTCAAACAAAGCCCACTAGAGCCAACAAAACCTTTAAAAAAAGAAACATTTTAAATCTCAAGCGAAGTCATTTATTCACGCGTCGTCATTTAAAAATTCATCCTCCTGCCACTTCCTGTTGCCTTCTTCGTCTTTCCCTCAGTAGTAACATCCTGTTGTTGATCATGACTTGTGCGACATAAAAAAACTCTTTCCCCTGCACATTTACGAAATACAGCAATTTTGATACAGCCAAAAATCCAGCTGATTATTATTAATTTTTTTCAATTGGTGTGTTTCTGTTGAGCAAATTTATTTTTGTAATTCTAATTTCCGGAATCAGATGGACAATGGAAATGCAGCTAGTCTTGTTCTTTTGAAGCTGTTTAACCCTTATTTTTTAGCAGCTTCTTGCAAAGACACAAGGTTATCCTGAATATCTAGAAAATTCTTTAAAAAAAACAAACCTAAAAGTATTTTTAAACCATGAAGGAGCCATTATCTAATAAGTAAATTAGATGATAGACATAAAACTCCAGTTTCAGCAAAAATAAAACAACCTTAGTTTACACAGGACCAGAGAGAGATGACAGATTATTAAAGCATTGAAGACCAAATTTTCCTTTCTAGTTATTGGGTTATAGATGGTTTTTGTAGATTTGGGAAACCTGCTATTAAATATCTTTGTAAACAGTGGAGCTATTTGACTCGAAGGCAAACAGCTCCACCCATCAGTCAGAACACAGTAGTTCAAATCCTTGACCTCCAGTGACCTTTATTATTTTTATCAAATCCCTGATGAGGAGCTGAGTGTTTATGTGACTCATAATGAGCACATGAGAGTAAATGTCATTTTATCAGCAGTGAAAACATTTGAACATTTGAATGCTCTTTTTTACAGTTTTGTTCTGTTGTTTCTTGTTCCCTTTTATTCTTTCACTTCTTAAATTCACAGTCACGTACCTGTAGTTTCTCATTATATTAGAGCTTCATGTAACTGGGACTTCTTGTCGCCATGCATGAAAAATCACCCTATTTTCTACTCTATTTTCTCACGTTGAGTCATCTTCATGCATTGGTTTCTCCTTCATGCCAGACTGAACTCTGTTCTCCTTTTTTAATGCATAATTAAATGGTCCTTTGTATTTTTGTTCTGCCAGGCTCGGTTTCTCTTTTCACACGAATTTCTGTGACATTTCATGAGTTCCTTCTTTTTGCCGCTCCAGAAGAAGTGGTCCTGTTGAGGACACCACCAGACTTAGTCTGAAGTCTGTGAAATGACCAAAAACGTCACACCCTCATGAGTAATATGATGAAGTGTCAAACTCCTTATCTCTTTCCTCATTACGCACATAGATAAGTGACACATTCAACACAATTTATGCAAAAATAAACACCAGATAGAGAAGTAATGAAAGTCTCAACTGTTGCAGAAACTTTTATCTGCAGAGTTTGAGATCAATTCCTTGTTTTCTTTCTTTTTTTGATCTTAGGGCTGAACATGGTCTCTGTCATGTCCGGCCTCGGTCTAAAAAAGGCCAGAGTGTCATTTGAATCACGAGCCCCGTCTCCTGTGGACGTGCACACAGGCAGCTGTGCCACAGTTGTCATGCTTTGCTCTCTAATCCTGAACAGGCACAGATGCACTTTCTCCCTGCTGGAGATGTGAAAAATGCTGTAAAATGTTTTCTCCTCATCTCAGTTGCATATTCTTTCACAATAAAAATGATTTAATTGATTTTAATAACAGTAGGCGGTCCATTTAAAATAAATAAATGTGAAGTTTGTAAGTTTATCCCCATTTTTAAGTACTTCTGATTAGTAATTCTCCACTTTTTGTTTTCCTGGATTATAAATATGACATAACAGAAGTTTATTTCTAGTGCAGGAAAAAGTGCCGTTTAGATTTTGATCTTTGGGTTAAACAGTAAAAGCAACCAGATACAATTTATGAGTAGGACTGAAACGATTAATCAGATTAATTGTGATTAGTGGATTACTGAAATAATCGTCAACTAATTTAGTAATTGATTAATATTTAATTGGAGTTTTCAGACTCAAAAAAAGAAAAATTTGCTGAAACAAAAACAACAGTCGGAGCTGTAATCAAGCCAAAACTGTACAATATATATATATAGATAGATGATTACATAATATATTATTTTACTAGATTGTTTTATTAAGATACAAATCACTTCACTTCACAACAGAATTTTACCAAAAAAAGTAACTTCAGCTCAATCACGCCGTCATTGCAATAGTTCCTAGTTACCAAACATCATGTTCAATTCAAATTAATTTGACAAACTTTCTCTGTAAGGAAACCCAGCAGTTTGCTTCATCACTGACTTGCAGTATCCAGTCTTCCTGCAGAGGCGCCACATCAGTTCGCAATCACTCTCACTGCACAGGTTTTTGTCTGACACTGACCAACTTTATGTAAACTTCTGAATTTTAAAAAATTCTATAAAGGGTTTCTTGCAATTAGCATAAATAAATTGATTTGGTAATTACATCTATACAACATCAAGAGAAGTTTGATCCGATTTAACTTAAGACAGACAGTTAGAAAAAAGTATTTGTCTTTTCACTCTCTGTCTATCTGGTTTCAACTGAACAAGACTGAAAAACTATTACAACCATTCGCTTGTCATGGCTTCCAGTCTCCCTTTTTCAATTAGACTTTTGGGTCTTTATGGCACCACTAAATGATGACAAATGCACTGAAACCATTTATGCAAAGTCAACTCTAACCAACATTATTTATTCTAAAATATAATTATTTTGTAAGATAATTTAAAGTGTAGCAAATCTGTAAAAAACTTTCATTGAGTAATGAATGGATGCAGCATCACAGTCACAAGGACGGCAAATGAGAACCGAGTGGAACGATCTCCTGAGTTGCGACACGTGAAGCTGGTGTCTGCGTCGGTGCCGTTAGAGCTGAACGTCACGAAGCCTGCTGTGGTGCCGGCGATCTGCTCTGTGATCCACGCCTGAAACTCCGACACTCGAGCGTAAACCTCGGGAAAACCAGCAGTGGCACAAGGGATCCCATAGCTTGTGATTCCAGCCTGGATCCACCTGGAGCCCTGCTTGCATTGCAGAGGTCCGCCGGAGTCTCCCTAACACAGCACAGCAAAATACACAGAGTGAAGTAACACAACAGTGAAAAACAATGTGGTGTCTTGCAAAACTGTTTGTACCATTGAACTTTCAGATATTTTGTCGGATTACACTGCAAAACATCTAAATCTGAACTATTTTTTCTAGTTTCTACTGCAAATATCTTAGTACACTTGAGACAAAACTAACTTTTCAGCAAGATGTAGCAGCTTGTTTTAAGTAAATAATCTCTTTAAAAAAAGTTTTAGTTCCATTGACACTGTTACCTAGCAACACCAGCGGAGCCCAGCCAGTTACCTAGCAACACCAGCGGAGCCCAGCCGGTTACCTAGCAACACCAGTGGAGCCCAGCCCGTTACCTAGCAACACCAGTGGAGCCCAGCCCGTTACCTAGCAACACCAGCGAAGCCCAGCCCGTTACCTAGCAACACCAGAGAAGCCCAGCCCGTTACCTAGCAACACCAGCGGAGCCCAGCCCGTTACCTAGCAACACAGTTTTAGTTCCACTGGCAGATTATTTCACTTATAACAACACATTTTCCCAATGTTATAAGTGACATAATTTGGCAGTGGAACTAGTATTTTTTCATCAATGTTAAATAATTATTTAATTAAAACAAGTTCCAATATTTTGCTGAAAAGTTACATGTAAGTTAGTCTTGTTTTATTTCAAGTGAATTAAAATATTTGCACTAGAAACTAGACAAAAATACATAGTATTGCCTTGTACTGAAACATGGTGAGAATTATCTGCAGAACTTTATCTGTTTCGGAAGGACGTGGTTGTCTGGTTGAGACATTCTGCTCTAATTATTAGTTCAGCTGTTAAGGCGAAACATGAATACATGCAACACTTTTTTACTTGCAAAAAAACCCTCAAAACTAAGTATCACTTTCCTTTCTCTTCACGTTGCTTTGTGTTCATTTATGACATAAGAATAATGTGGTTTGAGTCTTTAAGCTGAGGCTGTGATTGTGTATTAGCTCAGTTAATCACATCCACTTTAGACATTTTAACTCTTTATTGGGATTCACCTGACATGCTCCTTTGTTCACTTGCCCGGCGCACATCATTTTGCCCGTGATGGTTGCGTCTGTCGTTGTGTAACTACAGGTGCACTCGTTGTTTCCAATGACAGGAATCTCAACTTCCTGTAGATTAGAGGTCGCTGGCAAGGACACTAAGGATCATAGTGTGACAATTAACATTAGATGATCCAATTAAGAAATAATAATGTTCAATTTGACGAACAAAACTCCACACAGGATCCCCACCATTGCTCGATAGTTTTCCCCAGCCGGTGATCCAGCATGAAGTGCCGTTGAAGAACTGGCTGAGGTTGCTGGCGAGGCAGATGGGTTGGATGAAGTTGGTGAAAGAGATCGGGCTGCTGAGTTTCATCAAGGCGAGGTCGTTGTTGTAGAGAGTGTTGTTGTAGTTTGGATGGACCATGATCTTGCTCAACTGACTTGAAACCTCATTCACATTGGGGCCAGCCTGGGTCTCTCTTCCGAAGTAGAGGGTCCACTCACTCAGTGTTTGCCTGCGTTTAGAGGAATTAAACAAGAAAAGAAAAATCTCGTAATTAGGCATGTGTCTTAATTTATTTGATGTTTTTCTTTTCTTTTTTTACTGTTTTCTGTCCCAAAAAAGAACAAACAAATCTCACGTATTGCTTTCTGCAAGCCTCAAATACCATTTCTTTCCATTTAAGGTGGTAAACATTTAAAGGTGACCTATTGTGTTTCCTTGGACAGGTTGTACGTTGAATTGATACGTTGTAATCTATGCAAAACAAGTTATTTGCACAAAGTCATTCTTAGATAATGAGATTTTACTTTGCTTTGCCTATTGTGAGCTCTTTTCAGAATGAGCTTTTTGGTCCTCTTGTCCTCTTGTCTTGTCACAGAATACTTTACCTTCTCCAAACGACACAGTGGTTGGTCAACTTCTGTTTTGTACCTGTATTTAACTGTGTATATGTCATTTCTTTTGGATTTTCCACAATGTCACATAAGGAAGCAGCATGTTTGGTGTTTTCCCTTTAATTCGATTTAAATTTGTGTTTCCAATTAACTCAAATGTAATCAATTATCATTGTGATTTCCCAAATTACTTGGCAACATCTGCAAACAATTTGTGTACGTTGCCTTAAAAAGGCAGACTTGTTCTGTTTTTGCTTCTATTTTTACAGTTAAATAATTTAATTTATTCAGGGAAACAAAATATTCAAAAGAACCAGGCCTTTGGAGAAAAAACGTAATACCAACAACTGCCACTGAGCATTGCGATGGCTTGTCTTGAGTTTTTTATATATATCTTTCTTCCCTGCAGAAATATTTTATTGCAATTCCCATTGTGAGTTATTTAAAGGTTCCGAGAATTTCCTGTTTGTCACTTTAAAAACTCTTTCTGATCTGAAAGCAGTCAAGATGCCTGATGATGCACATTCAGGACACACCGATAGATATACTGAGAATATTTAGCAGTCACTTTGAGAACAATATGGGGTTGTGATTTTACAATATTTAGCTTCTTTTGAAACAATGTGATGATAAAAAAAATACCTTTTTGTATTTATTCAGGTCGGCATGAAAGCAGGAAATGTTTGATCTGATTTAACGTAATACCATGAGAAAAACTTTTAGCCACCAGCTGCACAAGATTGGTGACTGGAACTGATCTGAATTATGTTCTGCATTTTTAATGTCACTGTTTTAAAGGTGAAGTCATTGTTTACTGAGAGGAGAATCCTTCTTTGTACTGATTCCTGATTTTCCATGGAAGTAAAACCTTAATCTGTAACACAGTTTCAAAACCAATGTGGTGATTTTATGGCAATGTAGCGTGTCCTTCTGAGAAGACTAATAATTGTTCCTGTATTTAAGCCATGAACCGTCTCATGATGAATCACAATGTTTCACTTCCTCCTTTACAGGTTAATAAATTAAAGTAAAGAAGCTCTGGAGTGGGTCACGGTGCCATACCTGTGGTAAACTGAGGGAACCAGTGGGAGTTGTTTGTTTTACACATCACTACCTCTTCCTACACTTCCTTCATGTGTTTGATTACCTTAAAAGGTCAAAACGATGAGAAACTGGATCCTTAAAAAACCCACCGCAGAATAAAAACCACAATCCCCTTTTATCCATCGCAAAAACAACATTCATTTTAAAAACTCCCACTGTTTTATATGTGAAGTTTTATTCAGTCATTGCGGATTTTCTGTCCTTACGTTGGTCAGTTTGTGACTTTCTGCACTGGTGACCAGTCAGAATGAGAAACGCTTGTGGGAAACTCGACGTGTTCCTTATTTGGCCCGGCGCCACGTATCAGCCCACGACACGCAGCTGAAGGTGGGTGTTTCACCACTGAGGAAGTCGCTCGTCTGCTGCCTGGAAGATATTTGTGTAGTTGCTTCGCTTAAATGTCACCTCAGTGATTTTAAAGGCAGATGTTACTGGTATCCAGAGACATTTACCTCCTCTGAACTTAGAATTGCTGACCAGTATTCCTGTCGTCATGTTGAATTTTCCAAAGAGTTTCTGCTGAAAACTGTGGTTTTCCATGGCAGATTATTTGTCTTTTTTCCCATATTATAAGTTAATTTATTTGTTTTTTTATCAATATTAAGGAATTATTTACTTAAAACAAGCATATCTTGTTACAAAGTTACTTTTAAGGTAGTTTTGTCTCATTTCAAATGTGCCAAGATAACTGCACTAGAAACTAAACCAAAATTACTTGGTAAGATTTTGTTATTGTGATTTTGTTTTTGCAGTGACGGGTTCAGTGTGACTCAAGTCTTTGTAATGTAACTGAAAAATGTATTTATTTCAATAATTACACATTCTTTAAAGACATAATGTGTATTTAAATAGTTTATTCCTGATTATTATGCCTTAAAGGTAATAAAAATCCAAAGTTGAGGTTCCCAGAATACTGTAAATATTAACTACTAATGAATCAGAAAAGGGGCTTTGAAACACTAAAAAAGTTTGTCTATGTATTTTTGCATTATCTGCATTCAGTATTCGATCTGCTTTAGTTTTGTGTTGCAGGCAGGTGATCAGTTCAAAGTACACACACAGCTGGAATATTCAGATTTAAAATACTTGTTGTTGAACTACTGACTTTGTCAGGAAGTCATCATATCCTGACCGTTTTGGATCCTTGACTCTCCTTTCTTTCCTTTTCGTTTTGTTTTTTCTGGTGCGCTACCTATTCTCTCCAGTTGGGGGAGCTGAAGTCACCAAACCTGAATCAGAAACGTTTTTAACTTTTCCACTTTGATGATTTTATATTTGCTAGTAAACTCCCAACTCTTTAAGGCTAGAGGGCCTCTGTACCATCACCCTAATCTTTAGTTTCCTAGATTCTCTGGTATTAATTATTAAACTGGCTTCTCACCAATTTATAATCTGTACATTAATGCTTATTTGCACCATCATGTCCATGTGAAAAGTAACATTTTTTCCTATAATCTGATACCAAGCATCTCTCCTTTTATACGGTTATTCAAATGTTTTACATTGTGTCTGTGTGAAATAAATGAACAGTAATGTAGTTATTTGATGAAAGTTGTAATATATCTTTAAAAAAAACTTGAAACTGTCACTTTGTTTTTACTGTACGATATGAGAGAGATGATCTGTGAAAAAAATCAAGCTAGTCTGCTTTCTTCAAGTGCTAACTGGAAACGACCAATCAGAGCCAGGAGGCGGGACCTAGCGCTGTCAATCACTACAAACAGTGATTGTTGTGGCAGATTCTTCCCGATTGTGGAATCTGCCAGGAATGCTAAAGCTAGTTAGCATAGCCACAAATGATAGATAAACAGTTTCCCTGGAATGGTGAGCTGTTTCTTAGCCATTAGCACATTTAGTAGAACATACACAGAGATGATTGGCAGCTAAGGCACTCCTGCCTCTGATTGGCTGATTTTCAAGCAGTGGATTTCTTCAGATCAGGGAAGAGATGGAGGAAGTTTTTTCACAGATTATCTGTCTCATAATTACAGTCACAACATGGTGACACATTTAACAAAAATGTTAAAAAACAAAAAAAAGCATTTTATTTTATAAAAGTTATATACTTTATATCTATGTTATAAAGTAGAGTGGCTTCTGTTTTGTTTGCTTTCTTATACTTCAGCTACGAGCTTTAAGTCTGAATGATTATTACTTGATTATTTTCAGGTGGTTATGATCTTTTCTGAAAAAAATATTTCTCCTTTTCTCATAAATGTTCCCACAGTGGACGGCATGTTGAGTGGGTCTTACGTCAAGATGCAGTGGGCCGCAGTGAGAACCCACTGGCTGTTGATCAGCGTCCCTCCACAGACGTGGCTCGACCCCCGGTGGATGCTGACCTGCCACGGCCACGACCCGGCAGTCGCGCCAACACCGCCCACGATCTTCGTGTTTAGAGGTGCGACTCCGCAGTCTGACAAAGCAAACAGATCATAATTATTTATCCAGGAGTATAGTAATAATAATAATAATAATAATAATAATAATTACTGGAGTAATTTTCATTATTTACAACTTTAAAGAGTTGGGAAAGGCGCCATTGCTCTCACCCTGAGCCTTCAGCCCTGCAGGAAAAGAAAATGAAAATGAATGACAGCTTGGTGGTCGCAGTGTGTCAACATGGCCACACGAGGGCGCTGCCGTTGGCGCTTTCTATGAGAACGCAGTGAACTTTGTACTGGACTTCGCCATGTTTTATTTTTAGAACCCAATTCGCAGTAATAAACATTTTTATTGTCATGATATTGTTTCCTGCCTGTGCTACCGTGAATTTAACAAATTAAGCTTATATTTCCTTGGTTAATTTATATATATTCCGCATTTGTATTAAAACACAACAGAAACCTGTCAGATGCTTCCACATTTCTAAAACCAAAAGTGTTTTTGGTTTAGTTTCTAGTGCAAGTATCTTATTACACTTGAAATAAGACAAAACTAACATACAAGGAATGTTTCATAACATATCATAACATGGGAAAAATGTCAGAAAAATCTGCCAGTGGAACTAGAACTTTATCCTCAATATTAATCAATTTACTGAAAACAAGCTCCTGTTTCTTGCTGAAATGTTACCTGTAAGTTAGTTTTGTCTTACTTCAAGTGTACTATGATATTTACACTAAAAACTAGACAGAAATACTTGGTAATTTTGTGATTTTACAGTCCACTTTTATATAAAATGTCAGAATTTCACATTTTACAGGTACAATTGAACAGGAAAAACAATTTTTTGAATTCTTTTAAACGCAAAAATTCACCTCTTGAGAATTTAAACAGATTTCACCTTAAAGAGACACTAAAATCAGCTGAAACAGTTTATATTCCCCTGTTTGCCACAGAACACACACACACAAGCAGGGTAAATATAATTAATATAATTAGTAATTAATCCCACCTCGGCCAGAGAGGACAGTAAACATCAACACCACCCACAGAGTCAAAGTCGCCGCCATGTTGTTCGCAACCAAGCCTCCTGCTTTCTGTCCACACAAACTGTAGTGAAAGCTTTTATCCAGCTTCATGTCTTTGTTGATTATCTGTACAGTAAAAAAATGAGAACACTCCCTGTCCAAACCTGTTTCTCTTCATGCCAGTAAGCGCCGACACGTTGACTTTGCATCGATGCAAAGCCTGAAAAACCAACAATAGTTTACAGTTAATTATAGAGCCGTCGTGAAATGTTTGATGTCTTGTGTTTTCTATTCATCTATTATCTATGCACCCCAACCTGTTCTTTACTAGCATCTCTGGTAAAGGTGTGTGTGTGCGTGCGTGCATGTGTGTGTGTGTGTGTGTGTGTGTGTGTGTGTGTGTGTGTGTGTGTGTGTGTGTGTGTGTGTGTGTGTGTGTGTGTATCATAGTTGTAATCTGACCCCAGACACACCTCTATTAGAAAAAAAAGGCATTTGGTTTCTGGAAAACAACACACACCATTTCTAGACGTTCACACAGTGCAGGTGATGCTATGAATGACGTCAAATTGGCAGCTGATGACACTGCAAAATTACTAAATCTTACCAATTAATTTAGGAAATATCTTAGTACTTAAAGTGAGACTAAACTAACTTACAGGTAACTTTTCAGCAATTTCTGAGATTAAGATGAAGATTTTGGAGTGTTTAATAGTAACTTTTCAAACTCTGAAATTTAATACAAATTTAGTTTTAAAATTTTTGACTTTTCAAACTGAAAAATCCAAGTTTTGAGAACTTTTTTGAGACCAAGATTTCTGATTTTAAAAAAAATTGATATTGTTTTTATTGGCTCTAGTGGCCTTCATTTGACAGTAGGTAGACAGGAAAGCGGGCATGGAGAGAGAGGGAAGACATGCGGCAAATGTGGCACAGTCGGGAGTCGAACCGGCGACAGCCGCAGCGAGGACTCAGTCCTCAGTGCCTGGGTCGTGCTTATAAATTTTCAACTTTTCAAACTCAGAAATTTTCAAAACATTTTCTAGAAATTTTCTTAAATTATTCTAAATATTTTATATTTTTCTAGAAACTTAAAAAAGAAATCACACTCAGAAACTTCCAAATCTTTTCAGGAAAATGCTTGAGATTAATCTAAAAATTTTCTATTCTGCTTTATTCTAAATTTTTAGCTTTTGGAGCTCAAAAATGTTCTTGTTTTTTCTTGAAAATTTCAGAAATTAATCTCAAAATTTCAGAGTTTTTTGGGGACATTTACTTGTCTTTTTTTCTGTCATAGAAAGGTTTACTAAAAGGATGGTTGTTTTTTGTTAGATTCCTATTCCTATCTTCTTCAGGAGTGAGTAAAAGTGGAGCAGGAGATCAATCGGCGGATTTGTTTGGCGTCTCGATTTTTCTGATCAATCTGCATTAAACCATCCCGTTTGGTCCGAACTTTGACCAAATTTGTGGATCTAAATGAGAAACGGGAGGATGTTTGGATGGATTCTTCCACTCTGATGTCAAATCTCTTCAAAATAGTTTTTATTTAAAAACAAAAGCAAAATTAAACTGAAATCAAGCTGACGTCGTTTGTCCAAAGTTGCACCATCACCATGACATTTGTTTACTTCTCTGTCTGCCAAAACCTTTAATCAGTCTGCATGGAAAATAAATGTCATGTTTTAGCCTAAAGAAGGATTTTCTTGATGTTCAGATCAAACCAAAGTAGAAACATAAAATCATCAGGTGAAAGTTCTCCTTCCTGTTATCCGTCTTTTTAAACGTTCACACTAAAATCAATCTGTGTCAAAGGAGAAAAGAGGAAATCTTCCATTAAATAAGGGTGAGTGTGTTAAAAACACACAGTGTGCAAACAAGTCCAACGAACAAACAGTCATTTTCATTTCAAGCCTTGTGTTTGTTTCACCCAAACTTTGACTCTGTGACATAGATACGCTGTGTTATGCTAGGAAAGGTATTTGACTGTTAAACATATTCAAATATAGAATAAATATAACCTAAGTATTGTATCAAATTGTGATTTGAAGAAAACCAGCCTGGCCTTCTTAAATTATCCGCTTTTTCCAGAAATCTGAGTTGGATTTTAAACACTCAAACCAAATTCCTGCCGGATCCGTTAAAACCTTTCAGAACCAGTCTGAACTGCAAAAACACAAAATGTTACCAGCTAACTTCATCTAGTTTCTAGTGCAGAGATCTGAGTATATTTCAAACTGGACAAAACTAGTTTACATGTTACTTTTAGCAAGACACAGAGGAGCTTTTCAGTTGATAATTCCTTAATATTGATGAAAGTATTAGTTCAACTGGCAGATTATTTCACTTATAACTTAGGAAAAATGTCCTGCTATATGTCAGAAATTTTGAGATTGATCTGTGAAATTTTCTAGAAAACAAAAACAAGGAGAAAACTGAAAATTTGAGTTCCAGAAGTAAAACCTCAGATTTTAAGATTAATCTCAAATGAATTTTAGGGATATTTCAGATTTCCAAAAACTCCCAAGATTTTTTCTAGAAAATATGTGAGCTTAACCTAAAAGAAATTCTTGCCAATTTTCAACTGATGGGGCTCAAAATAAATGAAAATGTATTCCTCCTTTTTTTCAGTTTTCTATCTATGATGACCCTAATAGTTTCAATATCCAAAATGAAGCAAGATAAACATCTAATTAAGTGAATAGTTAGACTTTTCTCCAGCCGTCAACCCTCATCACGGCCAGGACTAAACTCTGAAGGAGAACAGAACCTCCTTTTCTCTCCTAAATGTAACTTTTTGCTCTCTCAGAAAAGCGCTGTAGTGTCGGCTGAGTGTTTGCCCACACCAGCTCAGTGGGGATTACTCTCCGTTTGTTCACAGCAACACTGCGCCAATGTCAAGCAGCCCCCCAGAAAACCTTGGACTCCGGCCCGTGTGAATTTTAAGTGACCCGTTTCCTCCACTTGTGCTTCCCTGCACATCTTTCCCCTCTTTCCTCCTTTATTTGGAGGAACGTCCACATATCAAAGAGCCTCCTTTCACTCTCCGTGAGGCCCAGGAACAATATTTCTTGTTCCTTCGGGACGATCCCGCCCACTGTCACCTCGGACCTCTATATAAGCATCAGCCTGCAGAACGGACCGTCGATAAGACTCTGCAGTGAAGACAGGCCCCACCATGCGGTGTAAAGTCCTCGTCTTCGCTGGGCTCCTGGCTCTCGTAAAGCCCGGTGAGTATTGTGTGTTATTGCACTCACAGGCCTGCATGGAAAATCCGGGGCTTAATCTGCTGGTTCCAGCTCAAACTGGATGTTTGTAAGAGTTTAACAGAGTTTTACTTCCTGTTTTGACTCTCAGAGGGAATTTATGCCTTGTAATATTGTGATTGTGCAATATTAAAGTGGTGTGCATTCATGCATAAAGATGATAAAGTAGAAAAATGTAGATTTATTTATTTAAATTATGTTAATTAATGCATACAGTGCAAAAACGCAAAATCTTACCAAGAATTATTGGCCTATTTTCTAGTCCAAGTATCTTAATGTACTTCAAATAAGACAAACTAACTTAAAATTATCTTTTCAGCATGATATAGAGGTTTGTTTTAAGTCAATAATTCCTTAATATTGATGAAAATTACTAGTTCCATTGGTAGATTATTTCACTAATAACACGTTTCCCATGTTGCAAGTTAATTTATCTGCCAAATTAAAATCAAATAATTTTTTATGGCCCATTTCAGCAACAATTCAGTTCAAAGTGTTTAACATCATAAGAACACAAAAAAATCAACAAATCAACTAGCACTTTTTCATCAGTATTAATCAATTATTTACTTAACACAAACCTCCATATCTTGCTGACAAGTTTATTTTGAGGTAGTTTGTCTTATTTTAAGTGAACTAAAATATTTGCTCTAGAAACTGGATCAAAATTACTTGGTACAATTTTTGTGTTTTTGCAGTGTATCAGCACTGATATTGCAGTTTTTGCAATAAGTACTGCCATTACTTACTTATTTATGATCTGATTCTGATAATGCTGGTAAAAAGAGGACAAGAAAGTGGGAAAAATTTCAAAAAAGCATGAAAAGAGTCTCTAAGTAAGGCGCTGTTACAATGTTTTCTAGGACTTTATGTTAATTTTTATCCACATGTTCCTTGGTGAAACATGATGTCTGCTGTGTTTTTATGAAATGATTGTCTAATGTGGCCGACTCTTCCTGCTGCATGATAAGTAGAACATTAAAACTGAATTATTTTAAGAATAAAAATGTAGCTTCTTTAAAAATCTTCACTAAAACAATACATAGAACAATATAGCTGCTTTTGGGTAAAATGTCCTTCAGCATTTATTGGAAATCCTAGCAAAGGTGTGGAAAATAAATGAATACTGTACTGCAGTGACTTACTTTAACTGAAAAGAAAATTAAGAAAAATGTAAGTTTTAATCTGACAAAAGTTGTTCAGCAAAAAATATGCTACATGAAGAAATATATATATATATATATATATATTTTAAATTACTGTGATAAATGAGACCAGATGAAGACCCTACTTTATCCTGCAGTGCAGAAAATATCAACCTTATGTTTTTTCATCTAGTTCCTAGTTCAAATATATTATTACATTAGTAATCTTCCTAAAGAAAAGGAACATTTTCTGTCCTACCATCACAAACATTAACATATGGAGGTTTTGCAGGCCTTTAACTAGCTCAAATGAGATCAAGATTTAGCTTTATAGCAACACAACACTCCAGGTGGGTGAGGAGTGAAACAAAAACACCTTAAGGTACGGTAGGCGACCTATGATGCTGTGGGCTTGGCTCACCTCCAAAATAAAAATTAACATAAAATAAAAATAAATTGGGCACAAATTGGAATCTGAAAATAAGTTGTTCTACACAAATATTACCAAGTATTTTTTTCTATGTTCTAGTGCAAATATCTTAGTTCACAAGAAATAAGATAAAACAAATTCACAAGCAACTTTTCAGCAAGATAAAAGAGCTTGTTTTTATTTCCATAGTATTGATTAAAAATACTAGTTCCACTGACAGGATATTTCACTTATAATATGGGGAAAATATCATGTTGTAGGTGAAATAATCTGCCAGTGGAACTAGAACTGGGTTGCTAGGTAACGGGCTGACCTTGGCTGGGGTTGCTAGGTAACGGTCCCACTGGAACTAGAACTTTTTCCACCAATATTAAGGAGTTATTTACTTAAATCAATCTTTCTAAAAAGGTTTCCAGTGAGTTAGTTTTGTCTAATTTCAAGTGTAAGATATTTACACTGGTAACCACAACAAAGCTACTTTTTGTAGTTTGTACTTTTGTGGTTTTGCAGTGCACCAGTTTAAAACAAATGACTCCCCAGATGGAAACACTGCAAAAACTAGACCAGAAACTATTTATTTCTGGTCTAGTTTCTACTGTAAATATCTTGTGCACTCTAAATAAGATCAAACAAACTTACAAGTCAAAAATCTCTTATATTGATGAAAAAGTTCTAGTTCCACTGGCGCTGTTACCTAGCAACCACAGCCAAGCCCAGCCTGTTACCTAGCAACCACAGCCAAGCCCCGCCTGTTACCTAGCAACCACAGCCAAGCCCAGCCTGCAACCTAGTTCTAGTTCCACTTGCAGATTATTTCACTTGTAACATGGGGAAAATATCTTGCTGTAGGTAAAATAATCTGTAAATGGAACTCACTTAGAATTATTAACTTAAGCTAAATAACTTCCAGTTGTGCCTCAGTGTGGAAAATAACTTTCTCAACATGATTGATTGCAGCTGAGGTTGAAACTACTTAACCTTATTTGCACTTATAAGCAACAGAAATGTGTCGTTTAGTCCTGAAAGCTCGTCTGTCACACTTTGCTGGAGGTGAAACATAAACACTTGAGTGTGGAAAGTTTCGTGTAACTTGGTGCCGTATCTGCATGCAAGTATTTATTGTGCAGGTTACTAATTAAGCCGATTAGAAGACTTTATATTTACACCGATTCATTGAGGGTGGGTTATACTGCGATTACTGATTTACCTTTAGAGAGGAAAAGAATGAAACTAAAACACTAGAGTCTGGAGACGAGCGATAAATAAAATAAAAATCAGCCTATTTGTGGTAAAGTCCAGGTTCCAAGACTGATTTGATTTAAAAAGTGTTTGTTTGAATTTGGCGTTGCTTTCAAATGCACAGAGGATTTTTCATTCCAGGAAGAAAATTAAACAATTTTCTATGAGTTTTGCAGCTTCCTTCTTCCTGTTGCTGTGGCAAATAAAATACCATCTAGAAGTTAATTTTCAGTTATTAAATTTAAAATGTGAAACTGATATATAATCTTTATTTTAGTTTTAAAAAAAATGATTTAATTTTAGAAAATTACAATCTTAAGAAAAATAAGTTATGTCACGAAGGCCACAGAGAAACTGAATGTTAAGATGATTTTCTTAAGCATTGTGATGGAAAGTTGAGTGGAAGGAAAAGGTTTGGTGGATAAATGGAATCTTTGTAAGACAAGTGGAACAAAAAGCACATTTAGGAGTTTTGGGGAGACCATAAGGCCTGGACCGCAGCTGAAACCGCAGCACACATGGACTGAAACTGTCACATTACTTGAGTTAGGCCACTCCTGACCCACAGGGAGCATCAAAAGCATCTTACCTGGGACAAACAGGACAGTGAACAGTCTTTTGTTTACTTATTATTATTACTCTTTAACATTATATATATATTTTTTTTTCTTGTATTATTTTTCTTATCTTTTCATCAATTAGCCAACCGCTTATCGTTTTTGTACAGCACTTTGGTGCCGTTTTAAACCTGTTTTTAAAGTACTACCTAAATAAATGTAATATTGACAACAACCACACTGTCTCAGTGTAGTCCTTGTCAACTACACTAACAAGGACTCTACATTAACAAAATACATTTAGACAAAATATATTTTATTTAAATCACTTTAAATTAGTTTTATGTAATATTGTAACTTTATGGGTTTTTCCTTCCACTCAACTTTTCATTAACATATTCAGATACTACAGCCAACCTTCTTAAGTAATGACCTCTTGCACTTTACCCTTCTTATTATTGATTTTATGTAATATTCTGACTTTCTATAATTTTTTTATCCTTCCACTCAACTTTCCATTAACATACTCAGATACTACAGTCAACTGTTTAAGCAATGACCTCCTTTTTTATTGGTTTTATTATGTAATATTCTAACTTGATGGATCTTTTTCCTTTCACTTAATTTTCCAGTACTCTTCTTGTTTATTTGTTTTATGCGATATTGAAGCTTCCAGATAAACTGAATTTTTTGTTCCATTACCTCCAAGTTATAACAAAATTAAGAACTTAAATGCATCACTCTGTGAAATTATCGACATGAGTTTTCCTTTCTGAAAGAACTTCACTGAGATGTTTTTCTGTTTGCTCTGCTTTAGCGTCTGCTGATGAAATCGAGACGAACCTGAACACAAACGCGACTCTGCCCTGCAGCTTCTCCCCACCAGGAGACAAGATGGACGTCTCTCTGATTAGAGTCGACTGGACGAGAGAAAACTCGACTGTCGCCTCCTTCGATGGAGCAGAAGAAGAAATAAAGGAGGGATTCAGCTGGGATCCCTCCAATTTCACCAACGGGGATTTTTCCATCTCCATCCTCAGCGCCAGCTTCAGTCTGCAGGGGATTTATAAATGCACAGTCAGCTACAACTCCACAGACCTGCTCTCTAGAAATCTTACATTTACTATTCTAGGTAAGTTATAGTTCACTTGTTTCTAATGAATTCATACTGTAAAACTGAAGCAAAAATTTAAAGTCCACAACGGTGTATTAGAGATTTTGTGGTTGGAAAAAAGGAATACATTTCTGCCAAAAGAGCTCAGAAATTTTGATATGTCAGAAATTTTCTAGAAAAATATTGGGATTTTCTTACAACAATCATACATTTCTAAGAAAAAAATTAGAAAGTTTGAGATTACCTCAGAAATTTCTAGAAACAACATGGAAATTTCTGAGATACAAAAGTCAGAAATTTTCAAGCTGCTGGTAATACATGTGTGAGGGATTTTTAAAAAAATGTAATTAATTATTTTTAAAATTCTTTAAAAATAAATAAATAAAATAAAAGTAAAAGATTAAAAAAAAGAAATTTCTGAGCTCCAAAAGTTGAAGTTATGCTAGAAATAAATCAGAAATTGTTAGATTAATCTCAGAAAATCTCTAGAAAAAACTTGGACATTTTCTGGCTCAAAAAGTCCAAAAATTATGATTCTCATAATGATGAAAATAAGAAAATTTCGGAACTCCAAACTTTGAAAATTTGTCAAAAAAAACTCATCATTTTTTAGATTAATTTAACATATTTAAAAAAAACTTTTCTGAGCTCCAAAATGTCGACTTTTGGAAAAATGTCAACTTTTTGACAGAAATGTACTCATTTTTCTATCTAACTTGGCCCTAACGCTCCTTTGTGAAAGTCTGCTTCCTTTCTCCTTTGTTTCTGCTCTTTAGCGCCCCCTTCAGTCTCCGTGCCTCAGAAGTGGGTCCTGTTAGAAAAACAGAGCCAGCTTGAGTGCCATGCCAGAGGCTTCTACCCGCCACCGGTGTTTTTCTCCTGGACCAGAGAGGAAGAAGTGATCCAGTCGGCCCTGCAGGTGGAAGGCGAGCCGAGTCCAGATGGATTCTACACGGCGGTGAACAACCTGACCTTTTACCCGTCCAAAGAGGACCAGAATGTGACCTTTAGCTGCCAGGTGTCACACAGAGGCAGCACCAAGGAGCTGGACTTCCGGCTCAGTGTCACCCGTGAGTTTGTTTTCAACAGAAAATACTCTATGGCCTGAGGCTTAGCATGAAAATCTCATTATGACAGAGTATTAGGATCACAGTACAGTTTCATACATTTTCAAGCAAAATCTTGAGAATTTCTGAGTTTGAAATATCAAAAATTTGCTAGAAAAACACTGAAATTTTTAGATTAATCTCAGACATAATTCAGAACTCCAAAAATGTAAAATTTTAAATAAACAAAAACTTTTAAATTTCTGAGTTTGAAAAGTTAAGAATTCCAGAGGAAAAAGTAGAAATGTTTGAGTTTCAAAAGTAAAAGAAAAAGAAAAACTTGGAAAATTTCTGTTTTAAAAGTCAAAATTTTCAAAAGTTGAATTTTAAACTCAGAGATTTTAAGGTTTCCCTGGAAATTTTTTTTAGATTAATCTCAAAATTTCTAGAAGTTTTTTGGTTTTGGACTTTTAGAGCTTAGAAATTATGTATTTTTTCTAGATAATTCTACATATTTTAGTTTTTTGGCATCATTTTTTTACCCACAGTAGCCTTAATAAACCGCCGCATCTGATTTAAATTAATTTGAGTCTGAAGGTTATTCTTGCTTGTCTTCTCAGATCTTCCTTCTGTCAGATTGTCGGTTCTTCAGACTCGCTCCTCCAACGCTCCTCTTACTCTTTACTGCGATGTGGAGCGTTTCTACCCAGGGGACGTGTCTGTGTCCTGGTTCCAGAACGGCACGGCGCTGCCGGACCCCCCGGCCACGGATCAGAACCCGGATCGGACCTACAGCACCAGGCGGTATTTCACGTTGAGCCCGGACCAGAGACGCAGGCGCGGCACGGTGGAGTGTGCAGTGAACCAACCGGGGGCAGTGGATCCGACCAGAACATCAGCAGACCTGGACAAGCTGGACCCTCAGGGTAAAAGCTCAACATGCTGGTCTACACTGCAAAAACACAAAGTCTTACCAATTCTCTTTAATCTAGTTCTAACTGCAAATATCTTAGTACTCTTGAAATAAGATCAAACTTTCTTCCAAGTGACGTTTCAGAAAAATATAGCAGCTTGTTTTGAGTAAATAATTCTCATCAAAATACATTTCACACATTATAAGTAAAAAAAATCTTCTAGCGGAATTAGTCAATTTTTTCTACTTTCACATATTATTTACTTAAACTTCTGCTGAAAAGTTACTTTGAATCCAGTTTTGTCATTTTTCAAGTGTGCAGATATTTGCACGGAAAATTTGACAAAATACTTGCTAAGATTTTGTGTTTTTGCAGTGTCGGAAGACAGTAAATAATTTATTTTCCATTTTTGTGGATTCTAAGACAATATTTTTAAAATGTGATAGTTGTTTTTTTTTCTGAGAACCTGAGCTTGGAAATGCTCTCGCTTATCTGTAGCATCCAGATTAGATAAAATATCTTCTTCTGGTATCTTGAGCTGCTTGAAATGTGGATTTTTTTTAGTGTATTTTAGTTTTTGCTGTTTTTGCTCTTCTTCATTAAGTTTTTTCTTCTTTTTCCCTCTGCCAGATGAAGCTCCTGTGTTGACGAAGTCAGCCAAAGCATCTGTGGCCATGATGTGTATCTCCATTGTGCTGGTCTTCCTGCTTTGCTTCGGCTTTTCCTGGAGGAGGAGAGACGGTGAGTCAGAGCCTGAGATGCAGAAAGTTTGAAGCGGATCTGTTACTCAAAATTATCATTTTTCAATTTCTTGTTCTTTCATTTGTGTCTCTGCTGCTTCTAAAAACGACCAAAGTACTTAAAAAAATATCCAGCTGTTTTATTGGCAATAACTTAATGTTTTTTTGTTTCAAAATCCTCCTGACTGTTAAGTCACATTAAACTGTGCCGTTACCTGGCAACCCCAGCAAAGCCAAGGCCTGTTACTTAGCAACCCAATCTGAACTCCAGCAGAGTTTTGTTGGTGACTTATCATCTAGAAACCACTTGTTAGTGACTCTGGATGAGCTGCAGAGATCCATAGCTCAGGTGGGAGAATGAGTCAATAGGTAATATGTGCAGCACAAATCTGACATTTATGGAAGGGCTAAATACAGATACGACCCTGAACAGCCAGACATGTTAGGATGGTTTAGATTGAAGCATATTCATGTGTTAGGATGGCCTAGTCAAAGTCCAGACCTATATTGAGTTGAGAATCTATGGAAAGACTTAAAAACTGTTGTTTACAGGCTTTTTCAAGTCAGTCTGACTGAGCCTGACTGAAGGAGGAAATATGTCCGTCTGTAAAAACTCATGAGGTGATTATATAAAAACATGTCACAGTTTGCATGTATCCTGTCCAATCTGCACAGTGTTGGATGATGCTATATCATTATGTGATGCCTTTATAAAGCTGAAACGTTTTAAAACTGGATAAAACACAAATAATTCATGAGTTTATCTTCTAAAAGGTAAGGCACAGTCAGGCACTGCAAAAACACAAAATCTTACCACATATTAATTTCTACTTCCAAATGCAAAAATCTTAATAAACTTTAAATAATACAGAACTGACTTACAAGTTATTTTAGCATCATATAGAAGATTGTTTGAAGTCACTAATCCCTTAATATTAATGACAAAGTTTTGGTAAAATTAGCAATAATTTTATTTATACCAAGACATTTTATCCAAATTATAAGTGGAATAATCTGATGGTGGAACTTAAACTTTATTCATATTTACATTAATCTCAAACAAAAATAATTTGTAAGATTTTCTGTTTTTGCAGTGTAGGAAGAGAGCTGATCATTTATTTTCTATTTTCATGGATTTTATCAACAATATGTCTCACATCAGCAGAATATAATATACCAGAAACACAAAACAGCAAAAAAAGAGTATTATATAATCACATTTTCGGCATAAACTAAACATAGTTTAGGTCAGTCATTTGTATATATATTTTTACATATATATTGTATTAATAAACAATATAGAATTTAAAGACAAATAAATATTTTTAAAATATAACAGATTTTCTTTGTTTTCTGAGAAAATATCTTTTTTAAAGTATAAAAAATGCTTCAAAATGATGAAGAATTCTTTTTTTATTCTGTAAATGATGCTTAAATCCCTTTTGCACGACTGCAGCCACATGTTCACACATTCACTCAGAAAATGTCATGAAACCGCTGTGAGAGCTGCTGTGACCCACCGCATCCTAAACAGGACAGTTTAAAAATAAAAATATTTAGAGCTAAAAGCAGACTGAGTGGAGTAATGAGTTCATTTCTGAGAAACAGTTTCAGCCATGTTGACGTTTCCTTCACCTTCTAAACAGAAACATCTGTTGTGTTGATTTAAATACATTTTTGTTTATTATCAAGCAGATAAAATTTTTAAAAAGTGTAAAAAATGTATTTATGTTGTGATTACTTCCTGAAAGCAGAAATTCAAAAAGAGCAAAGGTCTCTTAAAGAAACAAAGACCCAATTTCACAAAGCCAACATTCCTTTTAAGCCATAATTGATATATAGAGCATTTTTATCAGTCAGTTAGTCAAGTTTATTTTTGAGAGATTCAGCAACAAGGCTGTTCAAAATGTTTTACATGATAACACAAAAATAATTGAAGCATCACATTTTGTGAACTGCCATCGTTACACATGAGAATGTTGATTAATGTTTCATTTTTAATGTTTCAAAAGCCACTTTAAACTGGAGGGATTTCAGTCTGGATTCAAAGGAACTCAGTGTTTCAGCTGTTTTGCAGTTTTCTTGAAGTTTTTTCCAGATTTGTGTTACATAATAAAATTACTTAATTGTGCTATAATAATCAAGTAATTATCATGTGGCTGGAAAACCCATTATAAAATTATTTTGGCCCTCATTGCAAAACGTTTGGACACCACTGGGTTAGAGGTCAAATGTACCAGAAGGCCAGATGAAGGAACTGTTTATTTTTTTTAACGCTTTCATTTCCTCTGCCTCACCTGAAACAGAGAAGCACAAGTCGCTCACTGTGTCAGGAATCATCCTGCCGCCACATGTCATCGTCGGCCAAAAGGGGCGTGTCAGCGTGAGCATCGAGGGCCGGCGCGTTGACCGGGTCCAGACCAGGTGGTTCCTCAACGACGCCGCCATCAATGACACCTCGCTCACAGGTTGGGACACTGCAGACGCAGCAGGTTTCATCAAACTGAGCTAAACTTGCATTGAATGACAGGAATAAATTTGTTTTTTTCTTAATGTAAATACAGGAAAAGTAGAAAAAAATGAAGCAAAATGTTGTTTATTTTAGATTAACGTGAAAAAGGATGAGAGCAGGTCTAAAGGTTGATCTGGGATTCTAGAGAGAGGAAATATCAGAGCATTTCTGCATCATCCAACACTGCAAACGGTTTGGTTTCCACTGCAAATATCTTAGTACACTTGAGATAAAACAAATCTAACTTACAAGTAACTTTTCAGCAAATTATAGGAGCTTGTTTCAAGTTAGCATTTCCTTAATTTTGATTAAAAACTAAGGAAATGCTTAGTTTCCTTAGTTTTTAAGGAAATGTTAAAATTTTACCGATGTTAAAATGTCTTGTTCCACAGGCAGATCATTTCATTGATAGCTCATAATTTTGAGGAATTACTTACTTAAAACAAGCTCCTGTTTATTGAATAAAAGTTTCCTGTAAGTTAGTTTCAAGTACTAATAAAATTATATGGAAGAAAGTCCATAAAATTACAAGAATAAAGTCATAAACTTACAAAAAAGTAGTCGTAGAATTACACGAATAAGATCGTAAAATTGCTGGAATAGTATAAGATTATGAGAAAAAAGTTGTAAAATTACAAGAATAAAGTCATAATAGAATAAACTAGTACAAGAATGAAACCAAAACAATATGAGAATAAAGTAGTTGTATTTCAAGTCATTGAATAGTATAACTTTATTCTCATACAACTTCATTCTGGTAATATATTGTACTACTGTATTTTTCTCATAATATTATTACTTTGTTCTTGTGGTTTTATAACTTTATTCTCGTAATTTTACTTTATTGTTTTTCATTAGTACAGCCCTAGTACTGCGCCATATATTTGCACTAGAAACCAAAAACACTTGATAAGATTTTGTGTTTTTGCAGTGCAACAACTTTTAAATAAGTCATGGTGAAATATTTGCAAATCTAACTTGTAATGTTTTCTCACCAACGTCTCCATAATCCTCCCGCCTGACAACATTACATGCAAATAGGGACTTCCAGGTCTAACTTTAACTGCCTCTACACTCCGCTAACCACCATCCATCTGCCCTTCGGTCTAACTCTCACCTCCCCAGCTTCAGAGAAGGGTCCTCTGCTGACGCCCAGAGGCGAGATGGGGTACTACAAGCTGCACACGCAGGGGCCCGTCCTGTCCTCCGGGAAGGGGACCCAGCAGATGGTTTCTTCTCTCACCTTCGTCCCGCGGATTTCTCTGCATAAGGGCGCTGTGTTTAAATGTCAGGTGTCCTATGTGGGCAAGGACAAGATTGTGGAGGAAAGAGTGTCGGAGAGGTTTACTATTCTCTGTGAGAAAGCCTGTTTTTTTCTCTTCAAAAATGTTTAATTTTTCTTTATAATCTGTTTGTAACAATGCTTTGTTTTTCACGCAGCTGCTCCAGAGGTGTCTGAAATACAGCTGGCAGAGACAGAAAATAATCCAGGTAAATAAAATCCTCATGAAAAAAATTCTCCACATCCGTTCACATTAAAACACCTGAGTGAAGTTGCCCCCCCACCTCCTTCAAATCAGACAAAATTGGTGTCAAACGTTTGTGCAGCAAAAATGTTCGTTTGTGCCACTATCATTTTAAAGATATAAAGAAATATTTCTAGAGGTCATCCAAGGTCAACCAGCCCCCCACCTTCTTCAAACCAGACAAAATGAGCATCAATCAACTCGGCTACATTTGTGCTACGTTTGTGCAGCAAAATGTTTTGTTTGCGCTACTTTGGCTTTGAAGATATTAATCAAAGTGTAAAGGTCAAAAGGTCAACCAGCCCCCCCACCTTTATGACATCCAACTTTCTTTATATCTTTAAAATGACGGCGGCACAAACAAAAAATTTTGCTGCACGAACGTAGCACAAACGTTTGACACCAATTTTGTCTGATTTGAAGAAGGTGGGGGGGCGACTTCACTCAGGTGATTAAAACCACAAACCTCATTGGGACTAGTAGAAATTGTGAGTTTAGACCACAAACCCTCTCAGACTGAGTCAGTAAACATAAACATAAACTATTATGCTTTCAGCACAGACAAGGAAGCTGATCAATACCAATGCATGGCACCCAGACTAACTGTTTAGATTTACTTAGTTTTTACTAATGTACTTTTTACTTTCAATTGAGTAATTTTATTATGAAGCATTCTTACTCTTACTTGAGTAAAATGTAATGTGAGTAACTTCACTGAATAAAGAACAAACATGCTGTAACCAAAAATTCACCAGATACAGACCTGCAGTTTTTGTTGAAGTCTCATGATTTTAATATTAAAATAAATTGATTTGAAAAAATATTTATTTTGCCTGATTTTGTTATTTTTGTAATTGAGATACTTATATTTTCATTTTGGTCTTTAAAACACCAAAATCTCCATATTTTGTTCTGTTTGATTATGTAATTTTTAAATATTAAGTGATGGATGTTTTGATCTGTTACTCAGTACTTGAGTTTCCTTTTTACTAAATACTTTTTTACTCTTACTTGAGTAATATCCTGGATGGCTACTTTGTACTTGAGTGAAAATGTGACTTCAGAGGTAAATAAATGAATCATGTCCCACTTTGTGTTTTCCTGCCAGTCCCACTAAAACACATTCATGTTTGTGTATTAAATGTACTGTTAGCCTCCCGTGTTTTCAAAGCTGCGTCCTTTTCTTCCAGATGTCATCAACATGACAGTGCAGGCGACACGTTTCCATCCGGATGTCATCACCTTCCGCTGGTTCTGTCAGGGCGGGGAGCTCAGCCCAGTGGCTTCCAAGGCCTCTTCGGCGCCTCGGCCCAATTCAGAGGGCTTCTTCTCCGCCTTCAGTCAGTGCAAACTTCCCCGCCACGAGGTGGAGAAGGGCGCCACCAAGGTGTGGGTGAGCGTTCACCACGTCGCCCTGAAGCAACCAATCACCCGCGAGACTCGAGGTGCCCGCAACAGACAACCAGCTGCGTTTCCATTCACCAAAAAACTGCGCAAACTGAGATTACGAGGAAAAAAAACTTAGTAGAAACACGGCAATTTTGACAAAATTCATGTTTTTCCGTAAAATGATTTTGTGCTAGAACCATATTGAAAGACTTTTTTTTCACGTCACATGAATCACGTGATCAACAATCGGATGTTACTACTGCCGGAAACTGCAAAGACGACAGGAAGTGGTACGAGGAGGATGGTTTGTTTTTGTTTTTTCAGACAATGTGGAGTTGATTCCACCAGAGCTCTCACAGTGTCATAGTTCATAAGAAGTTGGTGTAATTCAAATATGTAGAATCCATAACTCTTCTTTGAAATCACCAACTACAAATTCCTCAAAATTGTCCTGAAAAGTTAACTGCAAGTTAGTTTTGTCTTATTTCAAAAGTGTTTAGATATTTGCATGGTGCAATGTTAGGGAGACGCTTAAAAAACAGAAATTACAAGAATAAAGTGATAAAATTACAACTTTATTTTAGTAACATTATAAATTTATTTTTGAAATATTATGACTTTATTTTCATAATTTTTTTTATTAGCACGGCCCTTACTAAATAAGACATCAACATTTTCTCTGATTGGCTGATGGATGATGAGCGCCATGCCCTGAATTATGAATATTTCTCATGTAACTGTTTACATCCATTTTAATGGCTTATAAACAAGCTCATTCACATTTACTTTCCTATTTAATGGACCATCAGAAGTTTAACAATTACGGGGGGGGGGGGGGTTTGGCATCGGAAGAGAATTTCC